>JAWNPH010000026.1:387500-388831 GCA_035047645.1 Drosophila merina
TCTATCTGTCTGTCTATCTGTCTGTCTATCTGTCTGTCTATCTGTCTGTCTATCTGTCTGTCTATCTGTCTGTCTATCTGTCTGTCTATCTGTCTGTCTATCTGTCTGTCTATCTGTCTGTCTATCTGTCTGTCTATCTGTCTGTCTATCTGTCTGTCTATCTGTCTGTCTATCTGTCTGTCTATCTGTCTGTCTATCTGTCTGTCTATCTGTCTGTCTATCTGTCTGTCTATCTGTCTGTCTATCTGTCTGTCTATCTGTCTGTCTATCTGTCTGTCTATCTGTCTGTCTATCTGTCTGTCTATCTGTCTGTCTATCTGTCTGTCTATCTGTCTGTCTATCTGTCTGTCTATCTGTCTGTCTATCTGTCTGTCTATCTGTCTGTCTATCTGTCTGTCTATCTGTCTGTCTATCTGTCTGTCTATCTGTCTGTCTATCTGTCTGTCTATCTGTCTGTCTATCTGTCTGTCTATCTGTCTGTCTATCTGTCTGTCTATCTGTCTGTCTATCTGTCTGTCTATCTGTCTGTCTATCTGTCTGTCTATCTGTCTGTCTACCTGTCTGTCTATCTGTCTGTCTATCTGTCTGTCTATCTGTCTGTCTATCTGTCTGTCTATATGTCTGTCTATCTGCCTGTCCATCGGTCTGTCTATCTGTCTGTCTATCTGTCTGTCTATCTGTCTGTCTATCTGTCTGTCTATCTGTCTGCCTATCTGTCTGTCTATCTGCCTGTCCATCGGTCTGTCTATCTGTCTGTCTATCTGTCTGTCTATCTGTCTGTCTATCTGTCTGTCTATCTGTCTGTCTATCTGTCTGTCTATCTGTCTGTCTATCTGTCTGTCTATCTGTCTGTCTATCTGTCTGTCTATCTGTCTGTCTATCTGTCTGTCTATCTGTCTGTCTATCTGTCTGTCTATCTGTCTGTCTATCTGTCTGTCTATCTGTCTGTCTATCTGTCTGTCTATCTGTTTGTCTATCTGTCTGTCTATCTGTCTGTCTATCTGTCTGTCTATCTGTCTGTCTATCTGTCTGTCTATCTGTCTGTCTATCTGTCTGTCTATCTGTCTGTCTATCTGTCTGTCTATCTGTCTGTCTATCTGTCTGTCTATCTGTCTGTCTATCTGTCTGTCTATCTGTCTGTCTATCTGTCTGTCTATCTGTCTGTCTATCTGTCTGTCTATCTGTCTGTCTATCTGTCTGTCTATCTGTCTGTCTATCTGTCTGTCTATCGGTCTGTCTATCTGTCTGTCTATCTGTCTGTCTATCTGTCTGTCTATCTGTCTGTCTATCTGTCTGTCTATCTGTCTGTCTATCTGTCTGTCTATCTGTCT
>JAWNPH010000027.1:0-90000 GCA_035047645.1 Drosophila merina
TGTCTTCTATCTGTCTGTCTATCTTCTGTCTATCTTCTGTCTATTTTGTCTTTTCTGTCTTCTTCTGTCTATTTTGTCTTTTTGTCTTTTTGTCTATTTTTTTTGTTTTTCTGTCTATTTTATTTTGTTTCTTTTCTTTTCTGTTTTTGTCTTTGTCTGTCTATCTTCTGTCTATCTTCTGTCTATCTTTGTCTTTTCTGTCTTCTTCTGTTTTGTTATTTTTTTTTTTGTTATTTTTTTTGTCTATTTTTTTCTGTCTATTTTTTTTTTTTTTTTTTCTTCTGTCTTTTGTTTTCTTTTTTGTTTGTCTTTTTTTTTTTTTTTTCTTTTTTTTTTTCTTTTTTCTTCTTTTTTCTATTTTTTTTTTTTTTTTTTTTGTCTTCTTTGTCTATTTTTGTTTTTTGTCTTTTTGTCTATTTTTTTCTGTCTTTTGTCTTCTTTTTTTTGTCTTCTGTTTGTCTATTTCTTCTATTTTTTTTTTTTTCTTTTTTTTGCTATTTTTTTTTTTCTGTCTTCTTCTGTCTTGTCTTTTTTTTTTGTCTTCTTTGTCTATTTTCTATTTTTTTTGTTATTTTGTCTATTTTCTCTTCTTCTTTTTGTCTATTTTTTTTTGTCTTCTTTTCTTTTTTTATTTTTTTTTTTTTGTCTTTTTGTCTTTTCTGTCTTTTTTCTTTTCTTTTTTTTGTTATTTCTATTTTTTTCTGTTATTTTTTCTTTCTTTTCTGTCTATGTATCTTTTTATTCTTCTTTTTTTTTTCTGTTTGTCTCTTTTTTTTTGTCTATTTTTTCTGTTCTTCTTCTGTCTTCTTTGTCTTTTTGTCTTTCTGTTTTTGTCTATTTTGTCTATTTTGTTTTTTTCTATTTTGTCTATCTGTCTGTTATTTTGTCTATCTTCTGTCTATTTTTTTTGTTATTTTTCTTTTCTTCTTTTGTCTATTTTCTTTTTTTTGTCTTCTTCTGTTTTGTCTATTTCTGTCTATTTTTCTTTTTTTTTCTGTCTTTTTTTTTTCTGTCTATTTTTTTGTCTTTTCTGTCTATTTCTGTCTTTTCTGTCTATTTCTGTTTTTTTTTCTTTGTCTTTTTGTCTTCTGTTTTGTCTATTTTATTTTTTTGTTTTTGTCTTTTTGTCTTTTTGTCTATTTTTTTTTGTCTTTTTGTCTATTTTGTTATTTTGTTTTTGTCTATTTGTTATTTTGTTATTTTCTATTTTTTTCGTTTTTGTCTATTTTTTTTGTCTTCTTGTCTTTTCTGTCTTGTCTTTTTGTTATTTTTTTTTGTCTTCTTTGTTATTTCTTTATTTTTATTTTATTTATTTTTTTCTTGTTTTTTGTCTTCTGTCTATTTTTTTTCTGTCTATTTTTTTTGTCTATTTTTTTTGTCTATTTTTTTGTCTTCTTCTGTCTATTTTTTGTTTTGTTTTGTTCTTGTTTTTGTCTTCTTCTGTCTTCTTTTTTGTTATTTTTTTTCTTCTTGTCTATTTTCTTGTCTTTTCTATTTGTCTATTTTGTCTATCTTTGTCTATCTTTTTTTTTGTCTTCTTTGTTATTTTTTATTTTTTTTCGTCTTTTGTTCTGTTGTCTTCTTTGTTTCTTTTTTTCTGTCTATTTTTTTGTTTTTTGTTATTGTTTGTGTTGTCTGTTTTGTTTCTTTCTTCTTCTGTTATTTTGTCTTCTGTTGTCTATTTTGTTTGTTGTTTTTCGTTTTTTTTTTGTCTATTTTTTTTTTCTTTGTCTGTCTTTTTGTCTTTTCTGTTTGTGTTTTGTCTTTTTTTTTGTTTTCTTCTTTGTTATTTCTGTCTATCTTGTTATTTTGTTATTTTCTTTTTGTCTTTTTGTCTTTTGTCTATTTTTTTTTTTTTTGTTGTTTTTTGTCTATTTGTTATTTCTTTTCGTTGTTATTTTTTTCTGTTTTGCTTTTGTTTCTGTTTTTGTCTTCGTGTTTTTCTGTTTTTTGTCTATTTGTCTATTTTTTTTTTGTCTATTTTTTATGTTTTTTTTTCTGTCTTCTGTCTGTCTTTGTTGTCTATCTTTGTCTATCTCTGTTATTTTTATTTGTTATTTGTTTTTTTTGTCTATTTTTGTTGTTTTTTGTCTATTTTTATTTTTTTTTGTCTATTTCTTTTTTTTGTTATGTTTCTTCTTTTTTTTTGTTTCTCTATTTTTTGTTTTTATGTTTCTATTTGTCTGTTTTTCTTGTTATTTTTTTTGTTTTTCTATTTTTTTTCTGTCTTTTCTTTTCTTGTTATCGTTGTCTTTTTTTTTTTGTTTTTTTTTTTGTCTATTTTCTATTTTTTTTTTTTCTATTTTTTTTGTTTTTGTCTATTTTTTTGTTCTGTCTATGTTTTTGTCTGTTATCTTTTCTTCTTTTTGTTTTTTTGTTTTGTTTTTTGTTTGTTGTTTTTTGTCTTTGCTTTTTTATTCTGTCTATTTTTTTTTGTTATTTTTTTGTTTGTTTTTTCTTCTGTTGTTATTTTTGCTATTTTTATTTTATTCTATTTTTTTCTTTCTTTGTCTATTGTCTGTCTATCTTTGTCTTCTTCTGTCTATTTGTTTCTTGTCTTTTCTGTATCTTTTCTTCTTCTGTCTTCTGTCTATTTGTTTTGTTATTTTTGTTGTTCTTCGTTATCTGTTATGTTTTTTTTTTGTTTGTTTTTGTTATCTTTCTTTCTTGTTGTCTATTTTTTTTTTGTTCGTTGTTTTTCTTCTTCTATTTTCTATTCTTCTTTTCTGTCTTCTGCTGTCTTTTCTGTCTATTTTTTTCGTGTTATGTTTTGTCTTTGTCTTTGTTTATTTTCTGTTGTTTTTTGTTTTGTCTGTTTTGTCTGTCTTCTTCTGTCTATTTTGTCTATCTTCTGTCTATTTTGTCTATCTTTGTTATTTGTTATTTCTGTTATTTCTGTCTATCTGTCTGTCTATCTGTCTGTCTATCTTTGTCTATTGTTGTTATCTTCTGTCTATCTGTCTGTCTATCTGTCTGTTTCTGTTGTTTTGTTGTCTATCTTTGTCTATTTCTGTCTATCTTTGTCTATCTTCTGTCTATCTTCTGTCTATTGTTGTCTATCTTTGTCTATCTTTGTCTATTCTGTCTTCTGTCTGTCTATTTCTGTCTATCTGTCTGTCTATCTGTCTGTCTATCTGTCTGTCTATTTTGTCTATCTGTTGTCTTCTGTCTGTCTATCTGTCTGTCTATCTGTCTGTCTATCTGTTGTCTATCTGTCTGTCTATCTTCTGTCTATCTTCTGTCTATCTGTCTGTCTATCTGTCTGTCTATCTGTCTGTCTATCTTCTGTCTATCTGTCTGTCTATCTGTCTGTCTATCTTCTGTCTATCTGTCTGTCTATCTGTCTGTCTATCTGTCTGTCTATCTGTCTGTTATCTGTCTGTCTATCTTCTGTCTATCTGTCTGTCTATCTGTCTGTCTATCTGTCTGTCTATCTGTCTGTCTATCTGTCTGTCTATCTGTCTGTCTATCTGTCTGTCTATCTGTCTGTCTATCTGTCTGTCTATCTGTCTGTCTATCTGTCTGTCTATCTGTCTGTCTATCTGTTGTTTCTGTCTGTCTTCTGTTGTCTATCTGTTGTCTATCTTCTTCTATCTGTCTGTCTATCTGTCTGTCTATCTTTGTCTATCTGTCTGTCTATCTGTCTGTCTATCTGTCTGTCTATCTGTCTGTCTATCTGTCTGTCTATCTGTCTGTTTCTTTGTCTATCTGTTGTTTCGTTGTTTTGTCTATCTTGTTATCTGTTATTCTTTATCTTTGTCTTTTGTTTGTCTTCTGTTATCTTGTCTTCTTCTGTTCTGTCTGTCTATCTGTTGTCTTTTTGTCTATCTTCTTCTATCTTCTGTCTATCTGTCTGTCTTCTGTCTGTCTTCTTCTGTCTATCTGTTGTCTATCTTGTCTATCTTTCTTCTTCTGTCTTTGTTGTCTTCTTTTCTCTGTCTTCTTTGTCTCGTTGTCTATCTCTGTCTTCTGTTTCTGTTTCTTCTTCTGTTGTCTCTTTGTCTTTTTGTTATTGTTGTCTATTTTGTTGTGTTCTATCTTTGTCTATCTTGTCTATCTTCTGTCTATCTTCTGTCTATCTTGTCTATTTGTCTATTTTTCTATTTTTCTATCTTCTTCTATCTGTTTCTATCTTTGTCTATCTGTTTTTTGTTTTTTTCTTGTCTATCTGTCTTCTATTTCTGTCTATCTGTCTGTTTCTGTCTTCTATCTGTCTGTTATCTTCTGTCTATCTTCTGTTATTTTGTCTATCTTCTGTCTATCTGTCTGTCTTCTGTCTGTCTATCTGTTTGTCTATCTGTCTGTCTATCTGTTGTCTCGTCTGTCTTCTTTGTCTTCTTTGTCTTTTCTGTTATCTGTCTGTCTATCTGTCTGTCTATCTGTCTGTCTATCTGTCTGTCTATGTTGTCTATCTGTCTGTCTATCTGTCTGTCTATGTCTGTCTATCTGTCTGTCTATCTTTGTTTTGTTGTCTATTTTGTTATTTCTGTTATTTTGTTATCTGTTGTTATTGTTGTTATCTTTGTCTATTTCTGTTCTGTTGTCTATCTGTTGTCTATTCTGTCTATCTTCTTCTTCTGTTGTCTTGTCGTCTATCTGTCTGTCTTCTTCTGTCTATCTGTTGTCTATCGTCTGTCTATCTTCTTCTTTTCTGTCTATCTTCTGTCTATGTTTCTTCTTTTCTCTTTGTCTATTTTGTCTTTTGTCTTTGTCTGTTATTTGTCTATCTGTTGTTATTTTTCTATTTTTCTTTTTTTTTTCTTTTGTTATCTTTGTCTATCTTTGTCTTTTTGTCTTTTGTTTCTGTTGTTTTGTTGTCTCTTGTCTTTGTCTGTCTTTTCTGTCTATTGTTGTTATTGTTGTCTATCTGTCTGTCTTCTGTCTTCTATCTTCTGTCTATCTTCTGTCTATCTGTCTGTCTATCTTCTGTCTATTTTGTCTATCTTCTGTCTATTGTCTGTCTTCTGTTGTCTATCTGTCTGTCTATCTGTCTGTCTATCTTCTGTCTATCTGTCTGTCTATCTGTCTGTCTATCTGTCTGTCTATCTTCTGTCTATCTGTCTGTCTATCTGTCTGTCTATCTGTCTGTCTATCTGTCTGTCTTTGTCTGTCTATCTGTCTGTTTCTGTCTGTCTATTGTCTGTCTATCTTTGTCTATTGTCTGTTATTTCTGTTCTGTTGTCTATTTTGTTATTTTGTTATTGTTGTCTATTTCTGTCTATTTTTCTTCTTTGTCTATTGTTGTTATCTGTTGTCTATTTCTGTTATTTTGTTTCTGTCTGTCTATTTTGTCTATCTTTGTCTATCTTCTGTCTATTTTGTCTATTTTGTCTTCTTTGTCTATTTTGTTATTTTGTCTATTTTGTCTATTTTGTTATTTTGTCTATCTTCTGTCTATTGTTGTCTTCTGTTGTCTATTGTTGTCTATCTGTTGTCTATCTTTGTCTATCTTCTGTCTATCTGTCTGTCTATTGTCTGTCTTCTGTCTGTCTATCTGTCTGTCTATCTTCTGTTATCTTTGTCTATCTGTTGTCTTCTGTCTGTCTATCTGTCTGTCTATTGTTGTCTATCTTTGTCTATTTTGTTATCTTCTGTCTTCTGTTGTCTATTTTGTTATCTTTGTTATCTTCTGTCTATTTTGTTTTTCTGTCTATTTTGTCTATTTTGTTTCTTCTGTCTATTTTTCTTTTCTGTCTTCTTTGTCTATTGTCTGTCTATTTCTGTCTATCTGTCTGTCTTTGTCTGTCTATTTCTGTCTTCTTCTGTCTATCTTTGTCTTCTTTGTCTATTTCTGTCTATTTCTGTCTATCTGTCTGTCTATCTTCTGTCTTCTGTTGTCTATCTGTCTGTCTTCTGTTGTCTATTGTCTGTTATTTTGTCTATTTCTGTCTTCTTCTGTCTATTTCTGTCTATTTCTGTTTTGTCTGTCTTCTTTGTCTTCTTTGTCTATTTTGTTATTTTGTTTTGTTGTTATGTCTGTCTATTTTGTCTTTGTTGTCTGTTTTATTTCTGTTATCTGTTTCTATTTGTCTATCTTCTGTCTACTTCTGTCTATCTTCTGTCTATTTCTGTCTTCTGTTGTCTTCTGTTGTCTATCTGTCTGTCTTTTTGTCTTCTGTTGTCTATTTCTGTTTTGTTGTCTATTCTTTATTTTGTCTATCTGTTGTTTTGTTGTTTTGTTGTTTGTTGTCTATTTCTTTATTTCTGTCTATCTTCTGTCTATTTTGTTATCTTTGTCTATTTTGTTTTGTCTGTCTATCTGTTGTCTATCTGTCTGTCTATCTGTCTGTCTATCTGTCTGTCTATCTGTCTGTCTATCTTCTGTCTATCTGTTGTCTTTTTGTCTTCTGTCTGTCTATCTGTCTGTCTATCTGTCTGTCTATCTTCTGTCTATCTTCTGTCTATCTTCTGTTATCTGTCTTCTATCTTCTGTCTATTTTGTTATTGTTGTTTTTTGTCTATCTGTCTGTCTTCTTCTGTCTATCTTTGTCTATCTTCTGTCTTCTTCTGTCTATCTTCTTCTTCTGTTGTCTTTGTTGTCTATTTCTGTCTTTTCTGTCTATCTGTCTGTCTATCTGTCTGTCTATCTTCTGTCTATCTGTTGTCTTCTGTCTGTCTTTGTTGTCTTCTGTTGTCTTCTGTTGTCTATTTCTGTCTATTTCTTCTATCTTCTGTCTATCTGTCTGTCTTTGTCTGTCTATCTTCTGTCTATCTGTCTGTCTATCTGTCTGTCTATTTCTTCTATTTCTGTCTATCTTCTGTCTATCTGTCTGTCTTCGTCTGTCTATCTGTCTGTCTATCTGTTGTCTATTGTTGTCTATTTTGTCTATCTTTGTCTATCTGTCTGTCTATCTGTCTGTCTATCTGTCTGTCTATCTGTCTGTCTATCTGTCTGTCTATCTGTCTGTCTATCTGTCTGTCTATCTGTCTGTCTATCTGTCTGTCTATCTGTCTGTCTATCTGTCTGTCTATCTGTCTGTCTATCTGTCTGTCTATCTGTCTGTCTATCTGTCTGTCTATCTGTCTGTCTATCTGTCTGTCTATCTGTCTGTCTATCTGTCTGTCTATCTGTCTGTCTATCTGTCTGTCTATCTGTCTGTCTATCTGTCTGTCTATCTGTCTGTCTATCTGTCTGTCTATCTGTCTGTCTATCTGTCTGTCTATCTGTCTGTCTATCTGTCTGTCTATCTGTCTGTCTATCTTTGTCTTTGTCTTCTTTTGTCTTTTTCTATCTGTCTGTCTATCTGTTGTCTATCTTCTGTTATCTGTCTGTCTTTGTCTGTCTATCTTCTGTCTTTGTTGTCTATTGTTGTTATCTTCTGTTATCTGTCTGTCTATCTGTCTGTCTTCTGTCTGTCTATCTGTCTGTCTATCTTCTTCTATCTTTGTTATTTGTCTATTTCTGTCTATCTTCTGTCTATCTTCTGTCTATTGTCTGTCTCTTCTTCTATCTTTGTTATTTGTCTATTTCTGTTTTGTTGTCTTGTTGTCTATCTTTTCTGTTGTTTCTGTTGTCTATCTGTCTGTCTATTGTCTGTCTATCTTTGTTTTTTGTCTATTGTCTGTCTATTGTTTTATTTTGTTATTGTCTGTTATTGTCTGTCTATCTTTGTTATCTTCTGTCTATCTTCTGTTATCTTCTGTCTATCTGTCTGTCTATCTGTCTGTCTATCTGTCTGTCTATTTTGTCTATTTCTGTCTATCTGTCTGTCTATCTTCTGTCTATCTGTCTGTCTATCTGTCTGTCTATTGTCTTTATTTTGTCTTCTTCTGTCTTTGTCTTTATTTTTTTTGTTGTTATCTTCTGTTATTTTTATTTTGTTATGTTGTTATTTTTTATTGTTGTTATCTTTGTCTTTGTCTGTCTATTTTTTATTTGTCTATTGTTGTTTTTCTGTCTATTGTCTGTCTATTTCTGTTATTGTCTGTCTTCTTCTGTCTATCTGTCTGTCTATTGTCTGTCTATTGTCTGTCTTCTGTTTCTATTTTGTCTATCTTTGTATCTCTGTCTATCTTCTGTCTATCTTTTCTATTGTCTGTCTATCTGTCTGTCTATCTGTCTGTTATTGTTGTCTATCTTCTGTCTATCTTCTGTCTATCTGTCTGTCTATCTTTGTTATCTGTCTGTCTATTTTGTTATTTCTGTTATTGTCTGTCTATCTGTCTGTTATCTTTGTCTATCTGTCTGTCTATTGTTGTCTATTGTCTGTCTATTGTTGTCTATCTGTCTGTTATCTGTCTGTCTATTTTGTTATTGTTGTCTATTGTCTGTCTATCTGTCTGTTTTGTTGTTATCTGTTGTCTATCTGTTGTCTATTGTCTGTTATTTTTTTCTGTCTGTCTATTGTTATCTGTCTGTCTATCTTTGTTATCTTTGTTATCTGTCTGTCTATTTCTGTCTATCTTGTTATTGTCTGTCTATTTTGTCTTCTGTCTGTCTATCTTGTCTATCTGTCTGTCTATCTGTCTGTCTATCTGTTTCTTCTGTTGTCTATGTCTTCTATCTGTCTGTCTATTTTGTCTATTGTCTGTCTATCTTCTGTCTATCTTTGTTATTTTGTCTATTTTGTTATTGTCTGTCTATTGTCTGTTATTTTGTCTATCTGTTGTCTATTTTTTTTTTGTCTATTGTCTGTCTATCTTCTGTTATTGTTGTCTATTGTCTGTCTTCTGTTTTATTGTCTGTTATTGTTGTCTATTGTCTGTCTATTTTGTCTATTGTCTGTCTATCTGTCTGTTATTTCTGTCTATTGTCTGTCTATCTGTTGTCTATCTGTCTTCTATCTGTCTGTCTATTTTGTTTCTGTCTGTTTTGTCTGTCTATTGTCTGTCTATCTGTCTGTCTATCTTCTGTCTATTTTGTTTCTGTCTGTCTATCTGTCTGTCTATCTGTCTGTCTATCTGTCTGTCTATCTTCTGTCTATCTGTCTGTCTATTTTGTCTATCTGTCTGTCTATTGTTGTCTATCTTCTGTCTATCTTCTGTTATTTCTGTCTATTTTGTTATCTGTCTGTCTATCTGTCTGTCTATTTCTGTCTATTGTCTGTCTATCTGTCTGTCTATTGTCTGTCTATCTGTCTGTCTATTGTCTGTCTATCTGTCTGTCTATCTGTCTGTCTATCTGTCTGTCTATCTGTCTGTCTATCTGTCTGTCTATCTGTCTGTCTATTGTCTGTCTATCTGTCTGTTTTGTCTGTCTATCTGTTGTTATCTGTCTGTCTATTGTCTGTCTATTTTGTTATTGTCTGTTATTGTTGTCTATTTTGTTATCTTTGTCTATCTTCTGTCTATTGTTGTTTTGTGTCTATGTTGTTATTGTTGTCTATCTTTGTCTATCTGTCTGTCTATGTTGTGTCTATCTGTTGTCTATTGTCTGTCTATCTTCTGTCTATTTTGTTATTGTCTGTCTATCTTCTGTTTCTGTCTGTCTATTGTCTGTCTATTGTCTGTCTATCTTTGTTATTGTCTGTCTTTGTTGTCTTCTGTCTGTCTATCTTCTGTCTATCTGTCTGTCTATCTGTCTGTCTATCTGTTGTCTATTTCTGTCTATCTTCTGTCTATCTGTCTGTCTATCTGTCTGTCTATCTGTCTGTTTTGTCTATCTTCTGTCTATTTTGTTATCTGTCTGTCTATTTCTGTTATTTCTGTCTATTTCTGTCTTCTGTCTGTCTATCTGTCTGTCTATCTGTCTGTCTATTGTCTGTCTATCTGTTGTCTATCTGTCTGTCTTCTGTCTTCTATTTCTGTCTATTTCTGTCTTTTTGTCTATCTGTTGTCTATCTTCTGTCTATCTGTCTGTCTTTGTCTGTCTATCTGTCTGTCTATCTGTCTGTCTATTTCTGTCTATCTGTCTGTCTATCTGTCTGTCTATCTGTCTGTCTATCTGTCTGTCTTCTGTCTGTCTATCTGTCTGTCTATTGTCTGTCTATCTGTCTGTCTATCTGTCTGTCTGTCTGTCTGTCTATTGTCTTCTGTCTGTCTATCTGTCTGTCTATCTGTCTTCTTCTGTCTATCTGTCTGTCTATCGTCTGTTATCTGTCTATCTGTCTGTCTATCTGTCTGTCTATCTGTCTGTCTATTGTCTGTCTATCTGTCTGTCTATCTTCTGTCTATCTGTCTGTCTATCTGTCTGTCTATTTCTGTCTATCTGTCTGTCTATCTGTCTGTCTATCTGTCTGTCTATCTTCTGTCTATCTGTTGTTGTCTGTCTATTGTCTGTCTATCTGTCTGTCTATTTTTCTATCTGTTTCTATCTGTCTGTCTATTGTCTGTCTATTGTCTGTCTATTGTCTGTCTATTTCTGTCTATTTTGTCTATTTTTTATTTCTGTCTATCTTCTGTCTATCTTCTGTCTATCTGTCTGTTATCTGTCTGTCTTCTGTTGTTTCTGTTGTCTTCTGTCTGTCTATCTGTTTCTTTTTGTCTATCTTCTGTCTATCTTTGTCTATTGTCTGTCTATCTGTCTGTCTATCTGTCTGTCTATCTGTCTGTCTATTGTCTGTCTATCTGTCTGTCTATCTGTCTGTCTATCTTCTGTCTATCTGTCTGTCTTCTGTCTGTCTATTGTCTGTCTATTTCTGTCTATCTTCTGTCTATCTTCTGTCTATTGTCTGTCTATTGTCTGTCTATCTTCTGTCTATTTCTGTTATCTGTCTGTCTATCTGTCTGTCTATCTTCTGTCTATTGTCTGTCTATCTGTCTGTCTATCTGTCTGTCTATCTGTCTGTCTATCTGTCTGTCTATCTGTCTGTCTATTTTGTTATTTGTTTGTTTTTTGTCTATTTTTCTATTTTGTCTTTTTTATTTTTATTTTATTTTTTTTTTCTCTTCTTCTACTGTTTTTGTTTTGTTATTTTGTCTATTTTATTGTTTTGTTATTTTGTCTATTTTTTTTTTTTTTTGTTATTTTTTTTGTTTTTTGTTGTCTATTGTTTGTTATTCTGTTATTTGTTTTGTCATTTTTTCTTTTTGTTATTTTTCTCTTCTTTTGTTATTTCTTTTCTATCTCTTTTCTCTTATCTTCTTCTTGTTGTCTACTTGTCTATCTTTTCTGTTTCTATTTTTTTTTTTTTTGTCTATGTTGTTTTTTGTTTTTGTTTTTTCTTTTGTTTGTTTTTCGTCTATTTTTCTATATTTATCTTTTTATCTTTTTTTGTCTATTTTTTTCTTCTTTTGTCTACTGTTTTTTCTTTTCTGTTATTTTGTCTATTTTGTCTATCTGTTATGTCTATTTTTTCTCTGTCTTTTTGTCTATCTCTTCTATCTTCTACTTCTTTTTTGTCTATTTTTATTTGTTATGTCTGTTTTTTTCGTTCTATTTGTCATTTTGTTTTTTTTTTTGTCTATTTGTTATTTGTTATTTTATTTTGTTATTTTATTTATTTATTTTGTTATCTTTTTTCTATTGTCTATTTATTTCTGTCTATCTTCTGTTTGTCTGTCTATCTCTGTCTATTTGTTTTTGTCTATTCTTTTTTCGTTATCTATTTTATCTATTTCTTTTTTTCTGTTTTTTCTGTTTCTGTCTATTTGTCTTGTTTCTTTTCTGTTTTGTCATTGTCTTTATTTTTTTTTTTTATTTCTGTCTATTTTTTTTCTTTTCTGTTTTGTTTGTTTCTTATTTTTGTCTATTGTTTTTTGTCTATTTCTGTCTATTGTTCGTTTGTCTATTTCTTGTCTTTTGTTATTTTTATTTTTATTTTATTGTTTTTTCTATTTTGTCTTTCTATCTTCTGTCTATTTTGTTATTTTTTTTTGTCTATTTTTATTTGTTAGCTTCTTTTTGTCTTTTTCTATCTTTTTTTTGTTTTTGTTTTTTGTTTGTCTATTTTTTTTTTTTTTTTGTCTATTTTTTTTTTTCTGTTATCTTTGTTTTTCTATTCTGTCTATTTTTATTTTGTCTATCTTCTGTCTATTTTCTATTTTTTTTTGTCTATCTTCTGTCTTCTTTCTTTTTGTTATTTTTTTTTTGTCTATTTTGTCTATTTTTTTTGTCTATCTTCTGTTTTTTGTCTATTTTTTCTTGTCTATTTTATTTTTTGTTATTTTTTTGTCTATTTTTATTTTTTTTTGTTATTTGTTTTTGTCTATTTTTATTTTTTTGTCTATCTTCTGTCTATTTCTGTCTATTTCTGTCTATTTTTTTCTTTTTTATTTTCTATCTTTATTTTTTTGTTATCTTTGTTATTTTTTTGTTATTTTTTTTTTCTATCTTCTGTCTATTTTTTTTGTCTATTTTGTCTTCTTCTGTCTATTTTTTCTTCTTCTTTGTCTATCTTTGTTATTTTGTTATTTTCTATCTTCTGTTATTTTTTATTTCTGTCTATTTTCTATTCTGTCTATTTTCTATTTTCTATTTTTTTCTGTTATCTGTCTGTCTTTTCTGTCTTTGCTATTGTTTTTGTTTTCTATTTCTGTCTATCTTGTTTGTTCTTCTTCTGTCTATTTCTTTCTTCTGTCTCTTCTGTCTATTTCTGTCTATTTCTGTCTATTTTTCTATTTGTTTTTTTATCTTCTGTCTATCTTTGTTATTTTTTTTTGTTATCTTCTGTCTATTGTTGTTCTATCTTCGTCTATTTTCTATTTTCTATTTTTCTTCTTTGTCTTCTGTTGTCTATTCTGTTTTCTGTCTATGTCTATCTGTCTGTCTATTTTTCTATTTCTTCTATTTTGTTATTGTCTGTCTAGTTTCTAGTCTGTCTATGTTTCTATTTCTGTCTAGTTGTCATTTTGTTATTTCTGTCTTTTCTGTCTATCTTCTGTTTTTCTGTCTATCTTCTGTCTATTTTGTCTTTTTGTCTTTTTGTTTGTCTTTTTCTTTTTGTTATTGTTGTCTATTTTTTTTTTTTTCTATTTTGTCTATTTGTCTTTTTGTTATTTTGTCTATTTCTGTCTACGTGTCTATCTTTGTCTATCTTCTGTCTATCTTCTGTCTATTTTGTCTATTGTTGTCTATCTGTTGTCTATTTCTTTCTTTTTTGTTATCTTTTTTTCTGTCTATTTTGTTTTTCTGTCTATCTGTCTGTCTATTTTGTTATTTCTTCTTCTTTTTTCTTTTCTTTTGTCTATCTTTGTTATTTTTATTTCTGTCTATCTTCTGTCTATCTTCTGTCTATTTGTCTATCTTTGTCTTTTCTGTCTATTTTGTCTATCTTCTGTCTATTTGTTATTTTGTCTATCTTTGTCTATTTTTCTATTGTCTGTCTATCTTCTGTCTATCTTTGTCTATCTTTGTCTATTTTTTTCTTTGTCTATTTCTGTCTATGTCTGTCTATCTGTCTGTCTATTTCTGTCTATCTGTCTGTCTATCTGTTGTCTATCTCTGTCTGTCATGTCTATCTTTGTTCTGTCTATTTCTGTCTATCTTCTGTCCTGTTGTTTTGTCTGTCTTTGTTGTCTATTTCTGTTTTTGTTTTCTGTTTTGTTGTTTTGTCGTCTATTTTGTTTCTTTTTATTTTTTTTATTTTTTTGTCTGTCTATTTTTTTTTTTTTTTTTTTGTCTTTGTTGTCTTGTCTATCTGTTGTCTATTTTGTCTATTTTGTCTATCTTTGTCTATTTCTGTCTATTTGTTATCTTTGTTTTGTTGTTTCTGTCTGTCTATCTTCTTCTATCTTTGTCTATTTCTGTCTATTGTTGTCTATCTGTCTGTCTATCTTCTGTCTATTTTGTTTTTTGTCTATTTCTTTATTTCTGTTATTTTGTTTCTTGTCTATTGTTGTCTATCTTCTGTTATTTCTGTCTATTTCTGTTATTTGTTATTTTGTCTATCTTCTGTCTATCTGTCTGTCTATCTGTCTGTCTATCTTTGTCTATTTTGTCTATCTGTCTGTCTATCTTTGTCTATTTTGTCTATTTTGTTATTTTGTCTATCTGTCTGTTATTGTTGTCTATCTGTCTGTCTATTGTTGTCTATTTTTTATTTCTGTCTATTTCTGTCTATTTTGTCTATTTTTTATCTTCTGTCTATTTTGTCTATTTTTTTTCTGTCTATTTTTTATTGTTGTCTATCTTCTGTCTATTTCTTTTCTGTTGTCTATCTTCTGTCTATCTGTTGTCTATCTGTCTGTCTATCTTCTGTCTATCTTCTGTCTATTTTGTCTATTTTTTTCTTTGTCTATCTGTCTGTCTATCTGTTGTCTATCTTCTGTTATTGTTGTCTATTGTTGTCTATTGTTGTCTATCTGTTGTTATTGTTGTCTATCTGTCTGTCTATCTGTCTGTCTATTGTCTGTCTATCTTCTGTCTATCTTTGTCTATTTCTGTCTATCTTCTGTCTATTTTGTCTATTTTGTCTATTTTTCTATTTCTGTCTATCTGTCTGTCTATTGTCTGTCTATTGTTGTCTATCTGTCTGTCTATCTGTCTGTCTATTGTTTTATTGTTGTTATTGTTGTTTTGTCTGTCTATCTGTTGTCTATCTGTTGTCTATTTTGTCTATTTTTGTCTGTCTATTTGTTTTTGTCTCTGTCTTCTATCTGTCTGTCTATCTGTCTGTCTATTGTCTGTCTATCTGTTGTCTATCTGTCTGTCTATCTTTGTCTTTTCTGTCTATCTTTGTCTATCTGTCTGTCTATCTCTGTCTATCTGTCTGTCTATCTGTCTGTCATCTGTCTGTCTATCTTCTGTCTATCTTTGTCTATCTGTCTGTCTATTTCTGTCTATCTGTCTGTCTATCTGTCTGTCTATTTCTGTCTTTGTTGTCTATTGTCTGTCTATTGTTGTCTATCTGTCTGTCTATCTGTCTGTCTATTGTCTGTCTATCTTCTGTCTATCTGTCTGTCTATCTGTCTGTCTATCTGTCTGTCTATTGTCTGTCTATCTGTCTGTCTATCTGTCTGTCTATCTGTCTGTCTATCTGTCTGTCTATCTGTCTGTCTATCTGTCTGTCTATCTATCTGTCTATCTGTCTGTCTATCTGTTGTTATTTTGTTATTTTGTCTATTTTGTCTATTTTTTTTTTTTGTTATTTCTTTATTTTTGTTATTTTGTTATGTTATTTTTTTGTTATTTTGTTTTTGTTATTTTTTTTGTTATTTGTCTATTTTTTTTTTTGTTTTGTTTTTTGTTATTTTTTTTTTTCTTCTTTTTTTTTTCTATGTCTATTGTATTTATCTCTGTCTTATCTTTGTTATGTTATTTGTTATCTTTGTTATTTTTTATTTGTCTATTTTGTTATTTGTTATTTTGTCTATTTCTGTCTATTTTTTTTTTTATTTATTTTGTTATTTTGTTATTTTGTTATTTTTTATTTTGTTTTGTTATTTGTTATTTTGTTTTTGTTATTTTATTTGTTATTTTGTTATCTGTTGTTATCTGTTGTTATCTTTGTTATTTTGTCTATTTCTGTCTATCTTTGTCTATCTTTGTTATCTTTGTTATGTTATGTTGTTATTTTGTTATCTTTGTTATTTTGTTATTTTGTCTATTGTTGTTATTTTGTTATTTTGTTATTTCTGTTATTTGTTATTTTGTTATTTGTTATTTTGTCTATTGTCTATTTGTTATTTGTTATTTTATTTGTTATTTTGTTATTTGTTATGTTGTTATTGTCTGTCTATTTTTATTTGTCTATTTGTTATTTTTCTATTTTGTTTTTTTTTATTTTTTTGTTATTGTTATTTTTTATTTTTTATTTGTCTATTTTAGTTATTTTATTTTGTTTTTGTTATGTCTGTTATTTTGTTATTTTGTTATTTTTATTTTGTTATTTTTATTTTTTATTTTGTTATTTTGTTTTGTTATCTTTGTTATTTTTTATTTTGTTATTTTTTATTTTGTTTTTTTATTTTATTTTTTATTTTGTTACTTGTTTTTTTATTTTTATCTTTTATTTGTTATCTTTGTTATTTTATCTTTTTTTTATTTTTATTTTATTGTTATTTTTTATTTTGTCTATCTTTTTATTTCTGTTATGTCTATTTTTTTTTTTTTTTTTTCTTCTATTTTATTTTTTTTTTTTTTTTTTTATGTCTATTTTATTTGTTATTTTTTTTTATTTTTTTTCTGTTTTTTTTTGTTATTTTGTTATTTTGTTATTTTGTTATTTTGTTATTTTGTTATTTTGTTATTTTGTTATTTTGTTATCTTTGTCTTTTTTATTTTTATTGTTATTTTGTTATTTTGTCTATTTTTATTTTTTTTTTATTTTGTTATTTTTTATTTTGTCTATTTTTTTTGTTATTTTGTCTATTTTGTTATTTTTTTTTGTTATTTTTTATTTTGTTATTCGTTATTTTATTTTGTTATCTTTGTTATTTGTTATCTTTGTTATTTGTTATTTGTTATTTTTTATTTTGTCTATTTTTATTTGTCTATTTGTCTATTGTTGTTATCTGTTGTTATTTTTTATTTTGTTATGTTTGTGTTATTTTATTGTTATTTTTATTTTGTTATCTGTTGTTATTTTTGTTTTTTTTTTTTATTTTTTTTTTTTTTCTATGTTATTTTTTTTTTTTTATTGTTTTGTTATTTTTCTTATTTTTATTTATTTTTTATTTTTTTTTTTTTTTTTTTTTAGTTTGTTTTTTTTTGTATTTTTTTTGTTTTTGTTATTTGTTATTTTGTTATTTTGTTTTTGTTATTGTTGTTTTTTTATTTGTCTATTTTTTTTTTTTGTTATTTGTTAGTGTTATTTTTTTTGTTTTTGTCTATTTTTTGTTATTTTTTTTTATCTTGTTATGTTGTTATTGTTTTTTTTTTTTTGTTGTTATTGTTGTTATTTTTATTTTTTATTGTCTGTATTTGTTATTTTGTCTATTTTTTTTTTTTTTTTTTCTATTTGTCTACTGTTGTCTATGTTTTATTTGTTTTTTTTTGTTATTGTTGTTATTGTTGTTATCTGTTGTTATTGTTGTTATTGTTGTTATTTTGTCTATTTTTTTTGTTATCTGTTGTTATTTGTCTATCTTGTCTATTTTTTTTTTCTTTTTTTTTGTCTATTGTTTTTTTTTTTTTTATTTTTTTTTGTTTTGTTGTTATTTTTTGTTGTTATCTTTGTTATGTGTTTTTTTTGTTTTGTTTTTTGTCTATTTTTTTTGTCTATCTGTTGTCTATTTTATTTTTTTGTTTTTTTTATCGTTGTTATTGTTGTTATCTGTTGGTATTTTTTTTTTGTTTTTGTTTTGTCTGTTAGTGTCTATTTTATTGTTTTTTTTTTTTTTTTTGTTATTTTTTGTTTTTTTTATTTGTTATTTTTTATTTTTTTTTCTGTTTTGTGTTCTTGTTATTTTTTTTTGTTTGTTGTTACTGTATTGTTGTTTTGTTGTTTGTTGTTATTGTTGTTATCTCGTTATTGTTGTCTATTTTTTATTGTTGTTTTGTTGTCTATTTTTTTTTGTTATCTGTTGTTATCTGTCTTTTTTGTTTTTTTTGTCTATTTGTTTTTGTTATCTGTCTGTTTTGTTGTTATTGTTGTCTATTTCTGTCTATTTTGTTATCTTTGTCTTCTGTTATTTTTCTTTTCTTTTTGTCTATTTTTTTTTTTTATGTTTTATTTTATTTTTGTGTTATTTTTTTGTCTGTTATGTTGTTATCTGTTGTTATCTGTCTGTTTTTTGTTATCTGTTGTTTTTTGTTTTTTGTTTTTTTTTTTTTTTTTTTTTGTCTATGTGTTATTATTGTTCTTTTTTTCTTTTTTGTTTGTTGTTATTTTTTTTCTTATTTTGTCTATTGTTGTTTATTTTTTGTCTATTTGTTATTTTTTTTTTTTTTTTTTTTTTTTTGATTTTTATTTTTTTTTTTTTTATCTTTATGTTTTTTGTTTTTTGTCTATTTTTTTTTTTGTTGTTAGTTGTTATTGTCTGTTTGTTGTTATTTTTTTTATTTATTTTATTTTTGTTTATTTTTTGTCTTTTTTATGTATTTTGTGTTTGTGTTTTTGTTATTTTTTTTGTTGTTTTGTTGTCTATTTTTTTGTCTGTCTATCTGTCTATTTTTTTTTTTTTGTTATCTGTTGTTTGTGTCTTTTTTTTGTTGTTTTGTTATTTATTTTTTGTCTATCTTTGTTATTTTTTTTGTTGTTATCGTTGTTGTGTTATTGTTTTTTTTGTTATTTTTTTTTTGTTTTTGTATTTTTTTGTTGTCTATTTTTTTGTTTTGTTGTCTATTGTTGTCTATTTTTTTGTTGTCTATTTTGTCTTTTTGTCTATCTTTGTTATTTTGTCTTTGTTGTCTTCTGTTGTCTATCGTTGTCTATTTTGTGTTTTGTTGTCTATCGTTGTCTATTTTTTATTTTTTGTTTTGTTGTTATTGTTGTTATCTTGTTTTTGTTATTTTGTTTTGTTGTCTATTTTTTGTTGTCTATGTTTTATTTTTTTTGTCTATTTTTTGTCTGTCTATTGGTTATTTTTATTTTTTTTTGTTGTTTTGTTTCTATTTTTTATCTGTCTATCTTTTTTTTTTTGTTGTTATCTTGTTTTTGCTATTTTTTTTGTCTGTCTATTGTTGTCTATTTTGTCTATTGTATTTTTTTTGTTTTTTGTCTATTGTTGTCTATCTGTTGTCTATTTTGTCTATTGTTGTTATTTTTGTTGTTTTGTTGTTATCTGTTGTTTTGTTGTCTATCTTTGTCTATTTTTTTGTCTGTCTATTTTTCTATCTGTTGTCTATTTTTTTTTTGTCTATCTGTCTGTCTATCTGTTGTCTATCTGTTGTTATTGTTGTTATTGTCTGTTTTGTTGTTGTTGTCTATTTTTTTTGTCTGTTATTGTTGTTTTTCTGTCTATCTGTCTGTCTATTTTGTTTCTGTCTGTCTCGTCTTCTATCTGTCTGTCTATCTGTCTGTCTATCTGTCTGTCTATCTGTCTGTCTATCTGTCTGTTATCTGTCTGTCTATCTGTCTGTCTATTGTTGTTATCTGTTGTTATCTGTTGTCTATCTGTTGTCTATTGTTGTCTATTGTCTGTCTATTGTCTGTCTATTGTTGTCTATTGTTGTTATTGTTGTCTATCTGTCTGTTATGTTGTCTATCTGTCTGTCTATCTTCTGTCTATCTGTCTGTCTATCTTTGTCTATCTGTTGTCTATTGTCTGTTATCTGTCTGTCTATCTGTCTGTCTATCTGTCTGTCTATCTGTCTGTCTATCTGTCTGTCTATCTGTCTGTCTATCTGTCTGTCTATCTTCTGTCTATCTGTCTGTCTATCTGTCTGTCTATCTGTCTGTCTATCTGTCTGTCTATCTGTCTGTCTATCTGTTGTCTATCTGTCTGTCTATCTTCTGTCTATCTGTCTGTCTATCTTCTGTCTATTTTGTCTATTTTGTCTATCTGTCTGTCTATCTGTTGTCTATCTGTCTGTCTATCTGTCTGTCTATTTTGTCTATCTGTCTGTCTATCTGTCTGTCTATTGTTGTTATTGTCTGTCTATCTGTCTGTCTATTTTGTCTATCTGTCTGTCTATTGTCTGTCTATCTGTCTGTCTATCTGTCTGTCTATTGTCTGTCTATCTGTCTGTTTTGTTTTGTCTATCTGTCTGTCTATCTGTCTGTCTATCTGTTGTCTATCTGTCTGTCTATCTGTCTGTCTATCTGTCTGTCTATCTGTCTGTCTATCTGTCTGTCTATTGTCTGTCTATCTGTCTGTCTATCTGTCTGTCTATCTGTCTGTCTATTGTCTATCTGTCTGTCTATCTTTGTCTATCTGTCTGTCTATCTGTCTGTCTATCTGTCTGTCTATTTTGTTGTCTATTTCTGTTGTCTATCTGTCTGTCTATCTGTCTGTCTATCTGTCTGTCTATTTTGTCTATCTGTCTGTCTATCTGTCTATCTATTTTGTCTATCTGTCTGTCTATCTGTTGTCTATCTGTCTGTCTATCTGTCTGTCTATCTGTTGTCTATCTGTCTGTCTATTGTCTGTCTATTTGTCTGTCTATTTGTCTATCTGTCTGTCTATCTGTCTGTCTATTTGTCTATCTGTCTGTCTATCTGTCTGTCTATCTGTCTGTCTATCTGTCTGTCTATCTGTCTGTCTATTGTCTGTCTATCTGTCTGTCTATTGTTGTCTATCTGTCTGTCTATTCTGTCTGTCTATTGTCTGTCTATCTGTCTGTCTATCTGTCTGTCTATTGTCTGTCTATCTGTCTGTCTATCTGTTGTCTATCTGTCTGTCTATCTGTCTGTCTATCTGTCTGTCTATCTGTCTGTCTATCTGTCTGTCTATTTTGTCTATTGTCTGTCTTCTGTCTGTCTATCTGTCTGTCTATCTGTCTGTCTATTGTCTGTCTATTGTTGTCTATCTGTCTGTCTATCTGTCTGTCTATCTGTCTGTCTATCTGTCTGTCTGTTTCTGTCTATCTGTCTGTCTATCTGTCTGTCTATCTGTCTGTCTATCTGTCTGTCTATCTGTCTGTCTATTTCTGTTGTCTATTTTGTCTGTTATTTTGTTTCTTCTGTCTTCTTCTGTCTATTGTCTGTCTATCTTCTGTCTATCTTCTGTCTATTTTGTTTTGTCTGTCTATCTTCTGTCTATTTCTGTCTATCTGTCTGTCTATTTTGTCTATTGTCTGTCTATCTGTCTGTCTATCTGTCTGTCTATCTTCTGTCTATCTGTCTGTCTATCTGTCTGTCTATCTGTTGTCTATTTCTGTCTGTCTTCTGTTGTCTATCTTCTGTCTATCTGTCTGTCTATCTGTCTGTCTATCTGTTGTCTATCTGTCTGTCTATCTGTCTGTCTATCTGTCTGTCTATTTCTGTCTATTGTCTGTCTATTCTGTCTGTCTATTTTGTCTGTCTGTCTGTTATCTGTCTGTTTCTGTCTGTCTATCTGTCTGTCTATTGTCTATCTGTCTGTTATCTGTCTGTCTATCTGTCTGTTATTGTTGTCTATCTGTCTGTCTATCTGTCTGTCTATCTGTCTGTCTATCTGTCTGTCTATTGTCTGTCTATCTGTTGTCTATCTGTCTGTCTATTGTCTGTCTTCTGTCTGTCTATCTGTTGTCTATCTGTCTGTCTATCTGTCTGTCTATCTGTCTGTCTATCTGTCTGTCTATCTGTCTGTCTATCTGTCTGTCTATCTGTCTGTCTATCTTCTGTCTATCTGTCTGTCTATCTGTCTGTCTATTTCTGTCTATTTTGTCTATCTGTCTGTCTATCTGTCTGTCTATCTGTCTGTCTATCTGTCTGTTTCTATTGTTGTCTTCTGTTGTCTTCTGTTGTCTATCTGTCTGTCTATTGTCTGTCTATCTGTCTGTCTATCTGTCTGTCTATTGTCTGTCTTCTGTCTGTCTATCTGTCTGTCTATCTGTCTGTCTATCTGTCTGTCTATCTGTCTGTCTATCTGTCTGTCTATCTGTCTGTTTTTGTCTGTCTATCTGTCTGTCTATCTGTCTGTCTATCTGTCTGTCTATTGTCTGTTGTCTATTTCTGTCTGTCTATCTGTCTGTCTATCTGTCTGTCTATCTGTCTGTCTATCTGTCTGTCTATCTGTCCGTCTATCTGTCTGTCTATCTGTCTATCTGTCTGCCTATCTGTCTGTCTATCTGTTTGTCTGTCTATGGCTATCTGTCTGTCTATCTCTCTGTCTATCTGTCTGTCTATCTTCTGTCTATTGTCTGTCTATTGTTGTCTATCTGTCTGTCTATCTGTCTGTCTATCTGTCTGTCTATCTGTCTGTCTATCTGTCTGTTTCTATTGTCTGTCTATCTTCTGTCTATCTGTCTGTCTATCTGTCTGTCTATCTTCTGTCTATCTGTCTGTCTATCTGTCTGTCTATCTGTCTGTCTATCTGTCTGTCTATCTGTCTGTCTATTGTCTGTCTTCTTCTGTCTATCTGTCTGTCTATTGTTGTCTATCTGTCTGTCTTTTCTGTCTATTGTTGTTTTGTTTTGTCTGTCTATTTCTGTCTTTTTGTCTATCTTCTGTCTATCTGTTGTCTATCTTCTGTCTATCTTCTGTCTATCTGTCTGTCTATCTGTCTGTCTATCTGTCAGTCTATTGTCTGCCTATCTGTCAGTCATTCTGTCTGTCTATCTGTCTGTCTATCTGTCTGTCTATCTGTTGTCTATTATTGTCTATTGTCTGTCTATCTGTCTGTCTATTGTCTGTCTATCTGTCTGTCTATTTCTGTCTATCTGTCTGTCTATCTGTCTGTCTATCTGTCTGTCTATCTGTCTGTCTATCTGTCTGTCTATCTGTCTGTCTATCTGTCTGTCTATCTGTCTGTCTATCTGTCTGTCTATCTGTCTGTCTATCTGTTTGTCTATTGTTGTCTATCTGTCTGTCTATCTGTCTGTCTATCTGTCTGTCTATCTGTCTGTCTATCTGTCTGTCTATCTGTCTGTCTATCTTCTGTCTATCTTCTGTCTATTGTCTGTCTATCTGTCTGTCTATCTGTCTGTCTATCTGTCTGTCTATCTGTCTGTCTATCTGTCTGTCTATCTGTCTGTCTATCTGTCTGTCTATTGTCTGTCTATCTGTCTGTCTATCTGTCTGTCTATCTGTCTGTCTGTTTACCTGTCTATCTGTTTGTCTATCTGTCTATCTGTCTGTCTATCTGTCTGTCTATCTGTCTGTCTATCTGTCTGTCTATTTCTGTCTATTGTCTGTCTATCTGTCTGTCTATTGTCTGTCTATCTGTCTGTCTATCTGTCTGTCTATCTGTCTGTCTATCTGTCTGTCTATCTGTCTGTCTATCTGTCTGTCTATCTGTCTGTCTATCTGTCTGTCTATTTTGTTGTCTATCTGTTGTTTCTATCTGTTGTCTATTGTCTGTTATTGTCTGTCTATCTGTCTGTCTATCTGTCTGTCTATTGTCTGTCTATTGTCTGTCTATCTGTCTGTCTATCTGTCTGTCTATCTGTCTGTCTATCTGTCTGTCTATCTGTCTGTCTATCTGTCTGTCTATCTGTCTGTCTATTGTCTGTCTATCTGTCTGTCTATCTGTCTGTCTATCTGTCTGTCTATCTGTCTGTCTATCTGTCTGTCTATCTGTCTGTCTATCTGTCTGTCTATCTGTCTGTCTATCTGTCTGTCTATCTGTCTGTCTATCTGTCTGTCTATCTGTCTGTCTATCTGTCTGTCTATCTGTCTGTCTATCTGTCTGTCTATCTGTCTGTCTATTCTGTCTGTCTATCTGTCTGTCTATCTGTCTGTCTATCTGTCTGTCTATCTGTCTGTCTATCTGTCTGTCTATTTCTGTCTGTCTATTGTCTGTTTCTATTGTCTGTCTATTGTCTGTCTATTGTCTATCTGTCTGTCTATCTGTCTGTCTATCTGTCTGTCTATCTGTCTGTCTATTCTGTCTGTCTATTGTTGTCTATCTGTCTGTCTATCTGTTGTCTATCTGTCTGTCTATCTGTTCTGTCTATCTGTCTGTCTATCTGTCTGTCTATCTGTCTGTCTATCTGTCTGTCTATCTGTCTGTCTATCTGTTGTCTGTCTATCTGTCTGTCTATCTGTCTGTCTATCTGTCTGTCTATCTGTCTGTCTATCTGTCTGTCTATCTGTCTGTCTATCTGTCTGTCTATTGTCTGTCTATCTGTCTGTCTATCTGTCTGTCTATCTGTCTGTCTATCTGTCTGTCTATCTGTCTGTCTATCTGTCTGTCTATCTGTCTGTCTATCTGTCTGTCTATCTGTCTGTCTATCTGTCTGTCTATCTGTCTGTCTATCTGTCTGTCTATCTGTCTGTCTATCTGTCTGTCTATCTGTCTGTCTATCTGTCTGTCTATCTGTCTGTCTATCTGTCTGTCTATCTGTCTGTCTATCTGTCTGTCTATCTGTCTGTCTATCTGTCTGTCTATCTGTCTGTCTATCTGTCTGTCTATCTGTCTGTCTATCTGTCTGTCTATCTGTCTGTCTATCTGTCTGTCTATCTGTCTGTCTATCTGTCTGTCTATCTGTCTGTCTATCTGTCTGTCTATCTGTCTGTCTATCTGTCTGTCTATCTGTCTGTCTATCTGTCTGTCTATCTGTCTGTCTATCTGTCTGTCTATCTGTCTGTCTATCTGTCTGTCTATCTGTCTGTCTATCTGTCTGTCTATCTGTCTGTCTATCTGTCTGTCTATCTGTCTGTCTATCTGTCTGTCTATCTGTCTGTCTATCTGTCTGTCTATCTGTCTGTCTATCTGTCTGTCTATCTGTCTGTCTATCTGTCTGTCTATCTGTCTGTCTATCTGTCTGTCTATCTGTCTGTCTATCTGTCTGTCTATCTGTCTGTCTATCTGTCTGTCTATCTGTCTGTCTATCTGTCTGTCTATCTGTCTGTCTATCTGTCTGTCTATCTGTCTGTCTATCTGTCTATTTGTCTATCTGTCTGTCTATCTGTCTGTCTATCTGTCTGTCTATCTGTCTGTCTATCTGTCTGTCTATCTGTCTGTCTATCTGTCTGTCTATCTGTCTGTCTATCTGTCTGTCTATCTGTCTGTGTTCACACTATAAACTTGTGCGTACATTTAATGAGTTCAATTCGGGTGTTTGAATCTAACTGACTCGCTACTGCGAGGGCTTCGCCTTTTATTCATTCTTACATAGGTTCTTATCATCTAATTATATAATGCAGCGCTTGTAAGACGCCGCAGTCTGCGTTTCTAAATGCAGCTGAGTTTTATTCTTAAATCTATGTTTGAGGCCTATGACCGCGCTAATCACCTCCCGCGTGGTCACATCTCTTGACACTTCGGCAATAGGCCGCTGCAATTGTACTTATCTGTAGTTGCCACTCATGCTGTCCTGTGACATGTTTATTGCAGCCCATAAATAGAATATGTTTATAGTTTGCCTACTTATCATGTCTTAACACATATTTAGACATTCTCCGGGGGGGAAAAATGTACGGCCAGTAGTCGTCTCTCATTTATGCGTTGCCTCCGGATATAAATGACCAATATAATTATGATAATCGTTGTCAACCCTAGAGCCGAGTGTCCGCTTGCAGTGTGAAAGATTAAGTCATCAATGTGTACCTTGTTATTTTTCAGAGTATTGATGCGCATTTGAAGATTTTGCAGTTCATTAGTGTTGTTGATAATCAAGTGCTTCAGCGGGACCACGTTCCATGTCTCCTTGTCATCTATAATTCGTAAACTGGGGAAGATAGACATTTCAGAAGCTGTCGAAATTATCTTATGAGGAGTAATTATTGTTGTATCCCCTAATATCGCTGTGCATCCTGCAAGTAGTTGTATAATGCCTTGATTGGGCAGTCTTATAACTTGATGCTGTTCGTTGCATCTTATATTAGCTGTTGTATTCCGAAACAGTCTAAATAGCCAACGATTGGATCCACTTATCTCTTTGATGAACGAATTGCCTTGAAATTCCATCATTTCGCATGAGTGTGCATTGCTTGGTTTCAATGGTGATATTTCGCAAGAGTGATCATCCGTGTTTTTCCATGCCCAATTACTTTCGCAAAGCCATGTTGTCGAATCCTCTTGTCTGCATTGGTTAATTTCCATTTCAGACATTAGGTGATATGCAATTGATCCTTTGATCTTCAACCCCGACGGACGTGTTTTTAACAAAGCTCCAGTTAATATTGAAGTCTAAGTGCAAAATTCAATCCCAAGTGAAAACCATTATATAAAAGCGAAAAGACGCTAATACATATTTATATGTGTTTTTTACAAAACCCCATATACTCCTGTGAATAAATAAACAAGAAATAAGTGAAAACAATAAACTAAACAAATATGAGCGCACCCGGCGCTCAAAATCAGAAGCGAGAGCTTCAAGCAAAACAAAACAAAAACAACTCCTACATCTCACTCACCCACATATCAAATCATACAAACAATTACCAAAACTTGCACCCGCAGAGTGATGAAAGAGCGCGATCTTGCTCTCCAGCATTGGAGAGACCCAACAATTACTCTCAGCAACGAAGACCAGAATGCGCGCCAAATTTACCCGCGCGTATACCATCAACAACTTCCGAGATATTAATGAACACACACTCAACGCTCCCGCTCACAGCAGTTACGCTCTCAGCTCTCCCACTCTCAACTCTTCCGCTTTCAACAACCTCAGACACAAATACCACAACTACAGCAACTATAGCAACAACAACTACAGTTTGCTATGCTTCAATGCCGATACGCTCTTCCTCAGCGAATATTAAAACACCCACAACCTCAATACCCGCTCCAATAACAATAAACAAATCTCAATCCTCTCTCCCAAAACAACAAAACTTAAAACGTCACCGAGAAAATCAGTCTCCAAACGGTTCCAAAGATCTTTTAAATGGCAACAAGAAACAGAAGAATAAAACCCAAACCGCCACTCAAAAAACACTCAAAGAGTACTGGCTAGCCGAGCCAAACTCAAGCAACCGCTTTGAGTTACTAGCACAAGATGATGAAGACGAAAACCAAACTGACAATGGGACAAATGCAACCATAAATGCGCAAATGCAAATTGAGCACAAAAAAGCAAAACCGCCCCCCATATATGTTCAAAATGTTGAAAACATATACGCACTAACTACTGCTTTAAACTCATTGAAAGAAACACGATATAAACTTAAAGCACTGTCAACTAATGAAATAAAAATACAGCCACTAGAAACTACTCACTATCACAACATATTAGGACTATTAAAAGATAAATCGACCAAATACTACACCTTCAGACCAAAAGACCAGAGGGGATTTAAGGTAATCCTTCGTAACGTCCATCATGCTACAGACAAAGACGATATTATAAATGAACTAGCCCAGCAAGGACATGAAGTTATAAATTTACACAACATCCAGCGCTACGACACCAAACAACCATTGCCTCTATTCTCTATTGAACTCAAAATGAAAGAAAATAATAAAGACATCTATAAAATTGAGCACCTTCTTCATTGCAAAGTAATTTTTGAGCCACCGCGACCAAGGCGAGAACTTCCCCAATGTACAAACTGCCAAAAATATGGACATACCAAAAATTACTGCACCAAAGACCCAACTTGTGTAAAATGCGCTGGAAAACACAGCTCATCATCCTGCACTATTAATACAAGATCGGACCGAACAAGTATTAAATGTGCACTATGCAGTGAAAACCACACTGCAAACTATAAAGGTTGTATGGTGTACAAAGCACTACAAATCCAAAAATACCCAACTCTCCGGAAAAAAGAAATACCGGCAACAGAAACAAATAATCAAACGACACAATACAGTACAACAAATAACGTAGAAAGCTTAAAGACACCAGAAATATCCTATGCCGAAGTCTTAAATAGAAACCAAGTAACTAGCCATCAAACCAACTCAGCAATCCAAACTGCCAGCGTACCTAATATACAGCCTGCTCCAACGCAACTAAGCCAAACCGCACAAAATGATTTTGACGAACTAAAACAATTGATGAAACAATTAATAACCCAAATGGCAAATATGCTGAACATAATCACGATTCTAGCATCTAAACTTGACAAATAAACACCTAACAATCGCCATCTGGAATGCTAACGGACTTTTTCGCCATATACTTGAATTAAAAACTTTCCTAAATGAAAAACAAATTGACGTCATGCTCATTTCCGAAACGCACTCAACTGACAAAACATATATAAACATACCAAACTATAATATATTCTCTACTAATCACCCGGACGGTAAGGCCCATGGTGGTACTGCAATAATAATTAAAAAAAGCATAAAGTGCATAGAGCTTAATGGATTCAAAAAGGACTACATACAGGCTACTACCATATCGACCTCAGACACAACGGGTCCAATAAATATATCTGCAGTTTATTGCCCACCTAAATTTAACAACACAAAAGACCAATACCTCGATTTTCTAAAATCACTGGGAAATCGGTATCTGGCAGGAGGTGACTATAATGCCAAACACATAACATGGGGGTCCAGACTCACCACTGCAAAGGGAAGACAACTGTATGACGCAATAAGAAGCAATAATAGCCATGCCCTAAGCACAGGCGAGCCGACTTATTGGCCAACTGACACAAACAAGCTACCGGACTTAATTGACTTCTGTATTACAAGAAATATAAATTGCGATAACCTAACAATAAAATCATGCCTAGACCTCTCCTCCGACCACTCCCCAATATTAATTACACTACATGGTGGAGTAGAAGAAAACAACAATGACCCCCCTTTATTTAACCACAAAACAAACTGGACTATGTTTCGCGAGATTTTGGAACAGAACATGGAAATAAATATCTCTCTAAAGACAAACAACGAACTGGACTCCGCAATAGCATATTTAAATGACAACATCATAAATGCAGCAACGCAATCGACACCATCTATAAAAATGACTACATCAAAGAAAACTCCCGCCTTCATTAAAGAAAAAATCAGACAAAAGCGCAACCTTAGGAAGATATGGCAAAGGACTAGGCATCCAGAAGATAAACACAAACTTAATAAAGCAACAGACGAACTCAAGAGAATTCTCAGGGCAGACAAAGATAACCGGCTACAATACTACCTTAGCAACCTCGGAACCTCCTTATCGACAAATTATTCTCTGTGGAAAGCGACCAAAAAATTGACGAACTCAACTATACACAAGCCGCCTATAAAAAGAAACAATAACACATGGGCGAGATCAAACAAAGAAAAAGCAGACACTCTGGCTGAACACTTTAAATCATCATTTACAAATGACATGGACAACGGCAACGCTGAGCTTCCAACACAAATCACCAACCCAAATTGTGCAATTAAAACTATAACAAAGGCAGAAATTAAATCGCACATAAAACAAATTAAAAACAAGAAAGCCCCCGGATATGACTTAATCGGAGGAAAAATCCTGAAAGAACTACCAGACGCTATAATCATCTATATTAGAAACCTGTTTAACGGAATCCTGCGACTACAATACTTTCCCCATAACTTGGAAGATAGGCCAAATTAAAGCAATTCCGAAACCGAATAAAAACGCCAATACTGTAAGTTCGTACAGACCAATCACGCTATTACCTGTCCTCTCAAAAGTATTCGAAAGAGTCTTATTAAATAAAATCGAGCCAACCCTAAAACAGAAAAATATAATACCTCCTCACCAATTCGGCTTCCGGAAGCAGCACTCGACTGTCCAACAGGTCCATCGAGTAATTAATAAAATAACAACAGATTTTGACGAAAAGAAGTTTTGCTATGCCGTGTACTTGGACATTGCTAAAGCATTTGACAAAGTATGGCACAAAGGACTGCTGCATAAGCTAAGAAATATACTACCAGACAACCTGTATACCATCCTACATAGCTATATAACGGACAGATATTTCTATATCAAATATGACAATGAATGCTCGAGATATTATGCCGGTGTCAGCGGGTGTTCCCCAAGGTAGTGTGCTTGGGCCCATCTTATACTTGATCTACACCTCCGATATTCCAGAGCCAACTATCCCTGGATCAATGATTGCTACGTTTGCAGATGATACTGTATTAATGTCGTCAAGCGCGTGTGAAAAAACAGCTGCAAGTACGCTACAACAAATCATGACACAAACAGTATCCTGGTTTGAGAGATGGGGCATCGAAATAAATAAAGACAAAACTCAACAAGTAATATACACAAAACGACAACCCAAAAACTTCGCAATTAAAATTAACAACAATCAAATATTGTTACGCCCATATGCCAAGTACCTTGGACTAACTATCGACGCAAAACTGACATGGAAGCAGCACATCTAAACAAACGAAATGAAATAAAAAACAAATTTCGACAACTTAACTGGCTAATAGGAAAACACTCTAAACTAAAACTACACTACAAAATTTCAATATACAAGGCGATAATAAAACCAATATGGACGTACGGCATAGAAATCTGGGGAACTGCCAGTAAATCCCACTTACAACTAATTCAGCGAACGCAATCGAAAATGCTAAGAACAATGACAAATGCAGAATGGTATATTAGAAATGAAGATATACATAAAGATCTAAACAAGAGACAGTCAACGAAACTATTAAAAAAAGCAGCAAAAAACACACAAATCAACTACTAACCACCAAAACCCAAACCTGAGACAAATACCGATGAGAGAGTGGGACCGAGAAGACTAAAACGTAAAACTCCAACGGAATTAAATTATTAGTAAAATATTAAAACATTAGCGTATTAGTAAAATATTAAAATATTAAAATATTAGCGTACCCTTGCAATGGGAAGGGCCGCTACCTTTTTTCCTTTCTTCAACCATTACTCATTGTTATTCTTTATAAAAAACAGAATGTAATTTAAAGGAAATTAATAAAAAAAAAAAAAAAAAAAAAAAAGGTGATATGCGTTTATGTCTGTATTCAACGCAAAAAATTTAGAATTCAATTTCGGAATAAGCTTCGTTCCGTTTATCCACAGTGGTATTGGGATTACTTCAAAAAGATCCGTTTCCTGATTGTTGTATATCGGCAATTTTGCTTCAATGAATAGTACATTATCCTTAAACATAGCTTGTGCCTTCATCAGTTTATAGATCAGTGGTAATTGTATAACTGAATTTCCACCCGGTAGCATTTGTTGTCGTCCTAATTTTTGCTTAACTTTCTCGAGCTCCTCCAACATTTTGTTAGGCGCAATTAGTGTAGGATGAATTCTTCCTTCACTAATGTCCGTTACCATTGAGATCGCTGTTGCTTGTAGGCTTTCTGCCTCTTCAATCCAGTTTCGCACTTGGTTTGATAACATAAGGAATTTAATTGACTCCTTATATACCATAAAGTGCTCCTTCATGGTTTCTGCAATAATATTAACTTGTTGGGTCAGTTTTCCCAAATTCCGGTTTGCTTCTATCGTAGTTGCTCTTACTAATTCTTCCGTTGCATTGATGACCGAGGTCTGATTGTCAACATATTCCATTAGATGTTTTTCATTTTTATGATTGTTTGCATATTTTCCTGGATCCTATTTGCATTTCCGATATCAAAGAACAGTATAAACCTTTTCTTTCGGTTGGTACGGTGCCGTAGTATTTTGTCTTTTTCTTTGATGTTGTCAATTTTTGTCCGTATTGTCGTGCCGAAGGAATCGCAGTAGTCCTTGAAGTCTCCCATTCTTTCGCAAACCAAGCGGGATTTTTCCAGGAAGTCCTCTGATTGTTTTATCACATCAAAATAGGCTTGCATGTCATAATAAAACAATAATTGCCTACTGGATGTAGCGACTTCAATTTTACCAATTGTGTTCACCATAACTGCAGCTTTTGCGTCGATGTCGTAAATTTTCCCAAGCTCTTTGGCCTGTTTTCGAGGTTCCGAATTTTCTGTCGCAGTTGTAGCTTGCAATATCAATAAACAGCATAGCACAGTAGCTATGCTTCCAGTGCCATTCCTTTTCTCTCTTGGAACTCGCTGCCTAAGCTTCTTGTCCTTGCGTAGCTGCATTGACTCCGTTATAGATGGCTTTGCAGCTCCAGCTGGTTTTGCTTCGCTAACAGGAAGTTGACAGATCTTGTTTAGCGATCTTTTTTACTTCCCCATCGTTTGTTTTGACTGTGACTACCCGGACTTTATCATCTTGTCCTTTAGTCGTACTAATGATTCTTCCCATTGGCCATCTTGCAGGGTGAGTGTTCTCATGTTTTATAAGAACCAGCTGTCCCTCCTTCAGATTTGGCTTTTCTTGGCGCCATTTGGTTCGCTGTTGCAATGACACCAGATACTCCTCCTTCCATTTCTTCCAAAAATCACCTCTGATGCGTTGAATAAGCTTCCATCTATCCAAAGAGCTGATTGTCTTACTTTCGTCAAAATGTTCAGGAGCTCCAATTAGAGGTCTTCACACCAGAAAATGACCCGGCGTTAATATGTCCTCACCATTTATTTCGCTCCTTACAGTGACTAATGGACGCGAGTTTAGCACTGCTTCGATTTGACATAGCAGCGATGCAAATTCTTCATATGTAAAGCTGTTTTCACCAATAACTCGTTTAAGGTGATGCTTCACTGATTTTACACCGGCTTCCCATAAACCTCCCATATGGGGGCTTCCCGGGGGAATAAAGTGCCACTTGATGCCTTCTGTTTCCAGTGTAGGTGCTAACTCATTATTGTTTCTAATGGCAGCTACAAATTCTTTGTCCAATACTCTTGAAGCTCCCACGAAGTTTGTTCCATTATCTGAGTATAGGTTCTCACTCTTGCCTCGTCTTGCAAAGAACCGTCGAAGAGCCTCCAGGAATTTGTCTGACGAAAGGTCGCTAACAGCTTCCAGATGTATCGCTTTTGTTGCCATACAAACAAATACACAAATGTATCCTTTATACGTTTTTTGACCTCTTCCCTTGGAGCAGCGAATCTGGAACGGTCCGGCGTAGTCGATTCCAGTATTTTGAAACGAGTAATTAGCCGTTACTCGATAAACTGGTAAATTTCCCATCAGTTGACTGGACATCTCTTGCTTGTATCGTATGCATACAATACATTCCCTTAAATATTTCTTTAAGGAATTTTGTATGCCAAATATCCAGAACTCCCTCTGAATATAAGTTCTCATAATGTTAATTCCGCCATGCAGAGTTTTCTTATGCGCATCCTTTGCAATTAACCAAGTCAAATGTGACTTATCTAGTATAATTGGATGTTTTACATTATAGGGTATCATTGCGTTTTGTAGTCGTCCACCAACTCGAAGTACGCCATCACTATCCAAAAACGGATTTAGCGCCTGTAACTTACTCTTGGGGTCTAATGGTCTTTTGTTTTTGAGTAGTCTGACTTCGTGTCCAAAATCCAGCTGTTGTTGTATCTTTACCACGGCAATTTTCGCTAGCTTTAATTCCTCCACAGTAAGATGTGAAGGCTGTTGCGACTTTCCTCTTAGGTTTGTTATGAAGCGCAATATATACGCCATTACTCTAAAAAGTTTGTCGATCGATGAATACTTCGATAAAAGATGATTTTGCAGATATTCGGATTTTATCAATGTGGATACCACAACAATTTCCGATACCTTTTGAGTGGGCCAGTGTTGTGCATCCATAGCTAGCCAATTCGGCCCTCTCCACCAAATTTCACAGATTTTAAGAGCTTGCGGTGATATCCCTCTTGAAGCCACGTCTGCTGGATTTTCTTCAGATTTAACGTAATTCCATTTGACATTGGGAATTAGTTTATTGATTTCTTCAACTCTAGTTCTGACGAACTTATCTTTGCTGCGCTTGTTCTGTATCCAAGCAATAGTAATTTGCGAATCACTCCATGCATGCATTGTGATCTCATTGCTCCATATAGCCTGCACCTTAGCTAATAACTTTGCTAATAAATGCGCAGCACATAATTCCAACTTTGGAATTGTTTTCCTGTTTTTTATAGGATTTACTTTGCTTTTTGCTGCTAGCAAAGTCACTCTGCCGTCTACTTTTGTATACACAGCCGCTGCATATGCTTTCTCTGATGCATCGCAGAATCCATGTAGCTCCATAATACCTTTGAAGCATCCAGTCCAGCGTGAAATGCTAATTTCTTCTAAATATGATAGACCTTTAGCATATTCCATCCACCAGTTAGCTAAGTTGGATTCCAATTCAACGTCCCAAGTCATCGGTAACTTCCACAGTTCCTGAATGAAACATTTGCCTTGAATCGTTACAGGTGCCAACCATCCTAGTGGGTCGAAAATTCTGGACAACTGTGATAACACTAACCGCTTTGTTATACGTGTTAGCATTGGGTTTTCTGCCGAAAACGTAAATGTATCCTTTTTCGGATCCTATTGAAGTCCTAAGGTTTTGATCGATTCATTCTCCTCAATGCAGATTTTCTCCGTAGCACGGTCGTCCTGAATATCGGCTAAAATCCGATTGTCATTTGCAACCCATTTTCGCAGATGCATGCCGGCATTCTCCATCACTTGCCTCAATTTTCTTTGAAGTTCATAGCACTCGTTGACTGTGTCTCCACCAGTTATGAGGTCATCCATATAAAAGTCGTCTCAAATTGTTTCTGCTAAGACGCTATCCTCTTGGCAAAAGCGATCTGCCAACTCTCGTAGACATCGTACTGCTAAGAAAGGTGCTGCCGATGTGCCATAAGTTACGGTTGTTAACTTAAACTCACTGATCGGTAATTTTGGATCATCTCTCCATAGGATATATTGGTATTCTTGGTCTTTTTCAGCAACCTTTATTTGGCGATACATTTTTTCAATGTCAGCTACCACAACATATTGCCACTTGCGCCATTTAATTAGAATATCGAATATATCCTTTTGAATCTTAGGACCAGCTATAATAACGTCATTTAGGCTTAGTCCATTTGTCGTCTTTGCGGATGCGTCAAAAACTACTCGTAGCTTCGTAGTTAAGCTTCCAGGCCTGATGATTGCTTGATGGGGTAAATAGTATTTACCTTGACCCGTTGTCTTTACAGATTCCATATGTCCCATTTTAAGGTATTCTTTCATGAATTCGTTGTATGCAGCCCAGTTCTTTGGGTTTCTTTGAAACTTCTTTTCCATTTGCATAAGCCTTGCCATTGCCTGTTTGCGAAAGTCTCACAGCTTTGCCTCTTTGTGGAATGGAATTGAAACTACAAATCTGCCTTCCTCGTTGATGACAGTTATTTCTTGGAATTTTCTTTCGCATTCTGCATTGTCTGTAATCGTCTCCTCGGCTTCATCTTCCAATTCCCAAAAGCGTTCCAGGTCCTTTAGATTTATCGTTGTAGTGGCACTTATAATTTTTTGCTTTGCTGCCCGAGTTATATTTCCGGACACAATCCATCCAAATCTGGTTTTTTGTCCCAAGATTCCATTTACGGTTTTTATTTTCTCCATCATAATCAGGGGAATTAGATCCACACCTATCACCATGTCAATTCTGCTTGGCTCGTTGAATCGTGGATCTGCTAGCCTGTAGCCCTTCCACTCTTTGTTGATATCAATATCAAACTTTTTGCTGGGAAGGGCTCTATGGAGTGTTGGTAAAACCAATGCTTCCGTTGATGTTTTGAAGCTGCTTGGAAATTTTGGTTTGATCGTCAGGTGGACGCTATTTTTTGATAATTGAGTAGTCTGGGAGATACCTTCTACCTCTACAGTACTCCTTACTCTGGGAATCCTTAATATTTGTGCTGCCTCCTCTGAAATCAGCGTCTTCTGGGATCCACCGTCAATAAGCGCCCTCAACTCGTTGTAACCTCCAGCTTTGTTTTTAACTAAAACCACAGCTGTAGCCAATAGTGTGTCTTGGCCTTGCTTGAGGCTATTGCTGTTGATACTGCGTTTCGTGTCTTCATGAAGAAGGCTGTTGTGTCCTTTGGAGCATCGATTGCATGTAATTTCCTTTCTGCAGTCGATAGCATTATGCTTTCCAAAGCATCTAAAGCAGATGCTGTTCTTTTGAACGAACTCTTTTCTTTTTTCGATTGATTGTGCTCTGAATTTGAGACACTTTATCATATCGTGGCCATCCTTAGAGCAAAAGGCACACGATCTAACTTGCACTTTTCTTGTAGCAAGCTGAGCGGTATTTTTGGTAATGGCATTTACTGAGTTGTATTGTTGCTCAATAAACTCCAGTACGTCTTGTAAGGACTGTATAGCTCTTGCCTTTTTTACATGCTGTTCATACAGCTGCAAGGCTTCTGGCGAAAATTTCCGCAGTAGAATTTCTGCTAAAATTACGTCAGCCGAGCTTTCTATTTTTCCTTTCTCCTTTATGATGAATATGCTCTCGGTCGCAGTATCCAAAAACTTCCTTAAATTTTTCTCATCATGGGGCAGCAAGCACTCCAGTTCCATTAATTTGTTGAAGTGTTGGGAGAATATTTTTCTGCTATTCTCATAGCGTTTGCAGATAAGCTCCCATGCTGCTGAATAGCTAGCCGCTGATCCCGTTATCAAATGGCTAACCACCATTTGAGCTTCTCCTTTTAAGCAGGCTCTTAAATATCCTAGCTTCCTTGTGTTGCTGAGATCCTTCCTGCTGTCTATTAGCTCAGAGAACAGCTCGTAAAATGTTGGCCATTCCTTCGCATTTCCATTGAATGTTGGAAGGTCCACTTTTGGGAGTTCTGGCACGTCATAGTTGGAACTTTTGAACTGTTCCAACTTCATTTGAAGTACCATCTCTATCGGCCTGTCTATCTGTCTGTCTATCTGTCTGTCTATCTGTCTGTCTATCTGTCTGTCTATCTGTCTGTCTATCTGTCTGTCTATCTGTCTGTCTATTTGTCTGTCTATCTGTCTGTCTATCTGTCTGTCTATCTGTCTGTCTATCTGTCTGTCTATCTGTCTGTCTATCTGTCTGTCTATCTGTCTGTCTATCTGTCTGTCTATCTGTCTGTCTATCTGTCTGTCTATCTGTCTGTCTATCTGTCTGTCTATCTGTCTGTCTATCTGTCTGTCTATCTGTCTGTCTATCTGTCTGTCTATCTGTCTGTCTATCTGTCTGTCTATCTGTCTGTCTATCGTCTGTCTATCTGTCTGTCTATCTGTCTGTCTATCTGTCTGTCTATCTGTCTGTCTATCTGTCTGTCTATCTGTCTGTCTATCTGTCTGTCTATCTGTCTGTCTATCTGTCTGTCTATCTGTCTGTCTATCTGTCTGTCTATCTGTCTGTCTATCTGTCTGTCTATCTGTCTGTCTATCTGTCTGTCTATCTGTCTGTCTATCTGTCTGTCTATCTGTCTGTCTATCTGTCTGTCTATCTGTCTGTCTATCTGTCTGTCTATCTGTCTGTCTATCTGTCTGTCTATCTGTCTGTCTATCTGTCTGTCTATCTGTCTGTCTATCTGTCTGTCTATCTGTCTGTCTATCTGTCTGTCTGTCTATCTGTCTGTCTGTCTGTCTGTTTATCTGTCTGTCTATCTGTCTGTCTATCTGTCTGTCTATCTGTCTGTCTGTCTCTCTTTCTGTCTGTCTATCTGTCTGTCTGTCTGTCTGTCTGTCTGTCTGTCTGTCTGTCTGTCTGTCTGTCTGTCTGTCTGTCTGTCTGTCTGTCTGTCTGTCTGTCTGTCTGTCTGTCTGTCTGTCTGTCTGTCTGTCTATCTGTCTGTCTGCCCCTCTGTCTGTCTATCTGTCTGTTTATCTGTCAGTCTATTTGTCTGTCTATCCGTCTATCTATCCGTCTATCTATCTGTCTGTCTATCTGTCTGTCTATCTGTCTGTCTATCTGTCTGTCTATCTGTCTGTCTATCTGTCTGTCTATCTGTCTGTCTATCTGTCTGTCTATCTGTCTGTCTATCTGTCTGTCTATCTGTCTGTCTATCTGTCTGTCTATCTGTCTGTCTATCTGTCTGTCTATCTGTCTGTCTATCTGTCTGTCTATCTGTCTGTCTATCTGTCTGTCTATCTGTCTGTCTATCTGTCTGTCTATCTGTCTGTCTATCTGTCTGTGTATCTGTCTGTCTATCTGTCTGTCTATCTGTCTGTCTATCTGTCTGTCTATCTGTCTGTCTATCTGTCTGTCTATCTGTCTGTCTATCTGTCTGTCTATCTGTCTGTCTATCTGTCTGTCTATCTGTCTGTCTATCTGTCTGTCTATCTGTCTGTCTATCTGTCTGTCTATCTGTCTGTCTATCTGTCTGTCTATCTGTCTGTCTGTCTATCTGTCTGTCTGTCTGTCTGTTTATTTGTCTGTCTATCTGTCTGTCTATCTGTCTGTCTATCTGTCTGTCTGTCTGTCTTTCTGTCTGTCTATCTGTCTGTCTGTCTGTCTGTCTGTCTGTCCGTCTGTCTGTCTGTCTGTCTGTCTGTCTGTCTGTCTGTCTGTCTGTCTGTCTGTCTGTCTGTCTGTCTGTCTGTCTGTCTGTCTGTCTGTCTGTCTATCTGTCTGTCTGCCTATCTGTCTGTCTATCTGTCTGTTTATCTGTCAGTCTATTTGTCTGTCTATCCGTCTATCTATCTGTCTGTCTATCTGTCTGTCTTTCTGTCTGTCGATCTGTCTGTCCATCTGTCTGTCTATCTTTCTGCCTATCTGTCTGTCTATCTGTGTGTCTATCAGTCACTTAAATTCGGCTTAGATGGAGCCCCATATATTGGCGGTTGGGTGGAATTTGGATGTCCCTCTACAAGTCCATAATTACTTTGCCGTGAAGCTCGTTTTTCTTTCTGTCTGTTCACATGCTGTTGTTTTATTTGGTTGCCGTTCATTCGTCTTTATTTGCTTATTTGTCAGTCAAAGGTCACCTAGAATTTATATCCATTCTTTGAGCTGACTGCCAAGGTAGCAATTACATGAATGCTGCTCCAAAGGCGCCAAATGTATTCGCGGTTGACTTTGTTACCACTACGAAAATTTTTTTGTCCAGCTGTTGGCATAAAGACCGTCTCTACAGGACGCTTCGTTTGATTACTTTGAAGCTCGCGGGTCGGGACCTTCCAGGTCCGAGTTCCCCTTTGCACACACATCCTTCAAAATATGCACGTATTACCAGCAGTCCTCACGTGGAGAATTTAGAGCACTTCCTGAGGTGTTAAAGTTGAGGGATACGATGACTTGTATATTGGCCACACTGTTAAACCTTTTAGTGTACATAAAAAAAAATAACGAATGTTTTGGCTTTATGGTTTTCTTTAGTTTTTAAAAATAGCTTAAAAATAATAGCGAATAGTTTGTTTAGTAATTTTTGTAATTTTACGTCTAATAACTTATTATTAATTTTCCAACGGGTGACATGATATATTTTTTTACTTTCAGGCGATAAAGCTATCGACACTGCTCATATACCATTAAATATTCAAAGTAGAATTAAAGATGGAGGAGACTTGTCTCTTAGTGATGAAAACACACATACTTTTGGCTATCACGCAGATCCTATTTCCCTTGATGTTGAATCCTCATTAATGAACTCATCAAAATTAAATTTACAAAATCAGGATAAAACTGAAATGACAAACAATCCGCTTTTTCAAACGCGATCGAAGCAGCTTCATTCAAAGTTTCACGATAACAAAATACTCATGGAAACATCAACCAATTCAATTGATAAAGTCGATTTGACTGCCACGGTGACAGTAGCCAAAGATCAGCCACCCCAAAAAACGGAATTAAATTTATTTAGTGTAGATGACGAAAAATTCACTACAGATTCCAAAAAAAATAATAAAAATACTATCAAGGAAGTAATCAATTTGTCACTATTTAGGAACCATTGGAAAATCGGTAAGAAATTATGGTTTAGAAGAAAAGAAAAAGGCATTTCTTATAAACGTTTGTAGGCCCAACAGATATAGATCTTTCCCGGAAATTTCGTACTATCCATCACCACGAGCACCATTGGGGACCATTTTTCGAAGAGAACTCCGGTTCAATATCTGAAAAAAGAGAGTCATGTGACAACTGTTCACTTGTTTACAGAAGCGGCACTAAACTGTCGCGTTGGTATGCTTAAGGATAAAACGGTAAGCATATATACCCCATATTATCTTTTAAGAATCAAATACGTACGCTCATACGTACGCACACCGAGTTACCTGTCGAAGCTTGTAACAAGTCAAAGTCGAATATTTTATACCCTTAAAGAGGGTATTATTATATTATTTAACTCACAAGAGTGCATAGAGATAAAGGAGACACCTCTTACCCGATCAGCATGCCCATCTGTTTGCTTTTACGTAAAAACTCCTCATTTTAAAAGGTATCGTTCCAAAACTTTAATTGAGCCCTTTGCATGATATCAATGTTACTACTGCTGGTACTTCTCCAAGCTGGGAGCGTACAGCGTTGGTCCAAGTTCGATACCTGGGGAAATTCCAGCGTTTATAGACCACGCTATAGACCACGGAGATGTCAGAGTTGCATCTCACGGCAAAGGTTCTGTTGTAGAGATACGACTTCAGGAGCTTGTGGGTGTTTTGGGAAAGCATTGTTTTAATTTTGAACATTAATCCATCTAGCCAGACCTTGTCAAAAGCCTGACATCCAAAAATATTGCAGTGCAATATTTCCGTTTCTCGAAAGCAGATCGTATTTTTGATGTTATTCGATTGACTTAATCAATGCTTCCATGTTTCTCTCGAAAACCGGATGCGCTGGAATAAGATTGCGTGTCCTGAAGTAGGGTGTTATTCGGGTCACCGGACATTTTTTATATGGTTTCGAGAGACAAGTCAATAGGCTTATAGGCCTGTACAATGAGGAAACTGAATGGTCCTTGTCTGCCTATGATACCATAATTTTTTTGTTTTGTAATAGCGTTTAAAAGCAAGGAAATAGTGCATACAGCACAGTATGGGAGCTCGATAATCATCTTTGGAGTTATTAGATCACATTTCGGGGACTTTTTTGGATTTAGTTGATCGTTTATGATTTTAGCTTTTTCATTTGCTTGAATTTCGATTGTCTCATGTGGTGCTTGGTCGTCGTCTGTTCCCTTGGGTAATACAGGCAAATTTGTAGCAGGGTTCGGCTGTAACACACGTTGAAGATGCGTTGCAAATGTGTTAGCTATGTCTTTATCGCTGCAGGCCCATCCACCAGTGATATTTCGTAATGGTGATATAATTTCTGCCGTTGTGGTTAAACTGGGATGAGCTTTCCATAGTGATTTTTTACTGCTTGAAATTGAAAGTTGCTTCATATAACGACGTTAGGCGTTTTTATCTCCTATGCGTTATGGAAGCTTGTAGACGTTACTCGGTGATGAATCCGGCTTTTGAGGTATTTGTATGTTGGACAGCCTCTCTAGTTTGCTGTGGTGTTACCCCCACAATTTCCGCACTTTTTGGAGCTGGGATCGCTTTTGTTTGTCGTGCAATGAGCATAGTCATGAAGCTCTTCACAGACGACACAAACTGCTGGCAATGTGCAGTATGCTCTTGTATGGTCATATTCTTGGCAATTAGTGCATTGGGCGGCCTTTGTGCTTGTGTGGTTCTTCTACGGTAACTCTACGATGCAGAAGAAATTCTAGCTTTTTAGTAGGTTGCACCTTATTTTTGCTGATAGCTTTAGTGTCAGGTTCCAGCTCGTATTTTAAGAGTGGTTGTGGTTTCCTTCCATCGTTCAGGATGTTAAAGATAGCTTTCGCATAAAAACCCTTAAGTTATCTGCAAGAGTCCAAAATTTCTCTTCGGCTTTTACTTGGACCTTGGTTTCGTGGTTTTTTCTTTTTTTCCCCTTCGTCAGTGCTGGGGGAAGATCCTTATGGTTATCTGCCAATATTCCAAATCTGTTGGACTCTAGGGTCTTAGTTCCCTGACTCACAATGTTCTGGTTGATCTTTGTTTTGTTTCCCGCCGCAGAATTTTATAGGCTTAATTTTTATAGCATTGAAAAGGGTATTATAATTTTGTCCAGAAATGTGTAACGCATTAAAGGAAGCATCTCCGACCCCACAAAGCATATATATTCTTGATCAGCATCAACAGCCGAGTCGATATAGCCATGTCCGTCTGTCCGTCTGTTTCTATGCAAAAAATAGACAGTAGTTTTAAAGCTAGCGTTTTGAAATTTTTACCAGATCATTATTTTTTGTTGCACGCAGATCAAGTTTAAGAATCGGTCGGATCGGACCACTATATCATATAGCTGCCATACAAACGATCAATCAGATTTCAAGTCATTGTATGGAAAACTTTTCTGTTCTCCAAGCTAACGCAACCGAATTAAACATTCATTTGACATAGCCATACACGATTTGTGAATATTTGGTCCGGATCGGACCACTATATCATATAGCTGCCATACAAACGACCGATATGAAAACAAGTCTTTGTATGGAAAACTTTTTTGTTTTCCAAACTATTGCAACCGAATTCAAAATTTATATATTTGACATAGCCATACACGATTTGTGAAAATTTGGTCTGGATCGGACCACTATATCATATAGTTGCCATACAAACGACCGATATGAAAATAAGTCTTTGTATGGAAAACTTTTTTGTTTTCAAGGGTATACCATCTTCGGCAAGCCGAAGATAACTTTTCTCACTTGTTTTCTTTTAATTTGGATGTAGCGATCCAATGCAGCTTTCAGTGTTTTTGGTCTTTATTGCTGATTCCGAAGAAACCGTTGCAGGATTGGTTGGTTGTTATCGTAAGAGAGGTCAGTTCTCTTTGGTTCATTGTTGGTATTGCCGGTGAGCAAGAACGCGCTCTCCCTTTCGGTATTGGCTTAAGTTCATGAGTCGGGTTGGCGGTGATTGGACGTGGCCGATCGACGTTTCCTTTTTTTTCTTGCCCTTTCCACTGGTTGCGAAGACAATATGAGAAATACGCGTTTTTTCGAATCGATGAGAGACGACGTTTGTCTTGCTCTTGTTGACGTTAAACTTGAATGTTGATATGACTCATTGTAAGAGTTCGTGGCTTGGTTTTCTTTTATTTTCTTAGAAGGGTTCTTGCACAACTGTTTTAAAAAGCGACTATACATCGCATTGAGCGTCTTTCGCTCAGATTTTGTACAGATTTTTACAGTAAATTGCTTGTAATTATTCACTTTTCACTCGGGGTATTTTGTATATTTTCGGCAAACGAGGTCGCTGCAAATTGTAAAATCTGTAAAATGGCCACCCCCAGAGACAGGTCCTAGGGAAAACGCCCATCATACGTAGGTGAAGTATTGCACGAACAGGTATAAGAATTCCACAGTACCCTGGTAGAGATCGCCTGGTGTCTGAACGCCAAAAGGAAGATTTGAGAAACATTGGAATTAATACTCCACGCAGCCATAGAATACAATAGAACCATTCACTCAGTGAGTAATAAACGACCAATTGACATAGTTCATTCATCGATAATAGAGCTTAACACCGAAATTGAGGTAAAAATCATAAATTCACAGAACACCCAACACGAAAGGTTAAACAAGACAAGACAAAACAGAAAATTTCCAAGAAGAAGACAAGAAGACAAGATCTTTGTTAAATCAAATTAAATTATTAAGAAATAAACTAAAAGCTTTGTACACGGAGGAAATAGCAACGGAAGATTTGGGACCGCAGTCTTAATAAAAAGGAAGGTCGTCCACGAAGACAATTTGAGAAAATTAAAATAAGTTAACAGGAAAACAGGAATGTTCCTCTTTAATTTTTTAAGCACTGGGATTAAGACTTCCGACATCCTAGACATGCTAGACTTGCCTATCTTGCTGGACACTGCATTAAAATTTGCAGCCGGTACTCTGGATTCCGACGACTTTAAAACATTAAATTCACAGATAAGGAGCTCATAGAATTAGATAATTGTCAGATAAATACTAACACAAAGACTTAAGAAGAAACTGACAAGTGCAGTGAAATATCTAATTAAAAATGCAAAAGCAAAATAAGTGATACGAAACTTTTTTATAAAAACTTAATCTCAAAAACTAGGATAACTATTTCCGAACTTTAAGCCTTTATGTTGTCGGTCACACTAGCAAAGATTTGAACAATTTATCCCATAATTCTGGATTCTAATCATTTACAAGAAAAAATCAATGAATATTCTACAAATATTATTAGCACAAGGCCTAATTTAACAATGGTTTTCTACATTTTGTATTCAAATATGCTAAGCCTAATATAGTAGATACAAATATTCTTTATTTATATACGTTCCTGCATCGATACTTGAACAGTGCGGACGTATTTATATTCTGTGCTCTGAAAATATACAAAATACGTCAAGTGAAAAGTGAATAATTACAAACAATATATCATATTTTCCATTTCCCAACGAGTCAGCCTTTTGTCCTTACATTTTCAGCACGCAGTATCTGTTTAAGTCCGGACTTTAAATCCAAGGTAGTGAAGGGTTTTGCCTTTCACAAATGTGCCAGAATGAAAACAACGTTAGGTTTAGTGTATATATCATTGGTTGTTTTTAAATTGAGTTTCCTTTAATCCTTTACTAGACGCTTTTTGGTGTTTCAATGTTTGTCGGTTCATTTGTTTTCAACAACCCAAACTAGGGTTTTTACAGGGTGAGCGGAAAGGTCGGGTTATATGATCTCTTAACATGGTATTCTGCAAATATGGTACTCCCGTTAGAAGTTTTTTAATTGCAATTTTTCTTAACCTCTTTGGGTACTTCTATATCCTCAAGTTCACGTCCATACGTTGTAAAAATTGGCCCGCTTCAGACCCGCTGTAAGTTATTAGATTTCTGTTTTTTAAGTCGAGTACCACGTTGGGTTTCTTCAGTAGGTCAAGTCCACTTATTTTGTATTTAAAATCTATCCGAGTGGACAATCATTAAATAGTTTGGGGGAGACCTTGACTTAAGGGAGGTACATGGAATGTATATTTAATGAGGTTGACTTAGGTGTCTATTGGTGGGGGAGGTCAAGCGGGTGTTTCCTCTTCAGGCGTCTTAGGGATTGGCTATTATTTAGGAGGTTGATGGCCAGGTGGTTGGGGTGGTTGTCCAGACTTTTTGTGTATCTTTCGCTGAGACGGGTGATCTCCTCTGCTACCCATGGAATTCCAAGCTCTTAATGGATTATTAAGTGATCGTGGTACGGATGGGCGTTTGAAACTGTTCTCAGGCATTTATTCTGAAACCGCTGGATTCTGATGCGGTTAGAACAGCTTGCGTGCCCCACAACTGTATCCCATAGGTCCAGATTCGTTTTATGACTACTTTGTATGTGAGTAGTTTGAGTTTTTTCCTGAGCTTGGACCTTCTCCCCAGGAGCCAGTGCAGTTGCTTGAGTCGTAGGTTGGCCTGGTTGCGCTTGTTGATTAGGTAAGGGCGCTTTGTGAGCCTGCGGTTCAGGGTCAGCCCTAGATATTTGGGAGTGTTATTCGTTGGGATGGTTTCCCCGTTGAGTGTGATGGGGGGCATTCTCCTCTGCGTAGTGCGAAGGTTGTGCGTGAGGATTTCTCCGCGTTGACCACGATGTTCCATCGTTTCAGCCATGGATCAAGAGCATGCAGTTGTCTCTGGATGATGGCTGATGCTTCCTGGGGATCTGTGGCGGAGGCTAGGAAGGCGGTGTCATCGGCATATGTGGCTACTGTGAAGTTTCGGGAGGGGGAGATGAGAAGGTCGACTGTGTAGAGTGTGTACAAGATGGGTCCAAGAACACTGCCTTGAGGTACTCCTGCTTTTATGGGCCTAGGCGTGCTGATTGATGATCCGCATCTCACTCGGAATTCTCTTTCCTCTGTGTATGACTTGAGGAAGGCGAAATGGGAACTTGGGAGGTGGGATTTAATTTTGAAAAGGAGTCCAGGGTGCCAGACTCTGTCAAATGCCTGTTTGACATCCAGCATTACGGCGCAGCAGTACTTCTTCTTTTCGAGGGCCTCAATTATGCTATTAACTATCCGGGGGCATTGCTCAGGTGTTCCATGGAGGCGTCAAAAGCCAAACTGGAGATCAGGGATCAGTCCGTGCACGTCCAGATTTAGCAGTACTCTGCGCAGTAATACTCTTTCAAGTATTTTGGAGAGGATTGCCAGCAAACTAATTGGAAGATACGATGTTAGATTGGCTTCAGGTTTCCCAGGCTTGCGGAGGAGAATTACTTCAGCACGCTTCCACACTTTCGGGAAGTACCCTAGACGGAGGCAGCTGTTAAAGATGTTAGCCAGCCTTTGGGAACAGATTAGGGGAAAAATTTTCAGTGCTGTTGCATCGATTCGGTCAGGACCTGGTGACTTGCCATTTTTTAGGGAGGCGATGTCCTGCACAATCTCCTCTGGCGCGACGAATTGTATTAGCGGACCAGGAGCACTTAGGCTGTCTACGAAATTTATGGTGGCAGCGCTCTCTTCGCCAGTGCATCTGTCGAACGGTAAGAATGAACTATGTAGATGGTCAGCAATGGCTTCTGCTCTTTCGACCTCAGACCGACACCAGGAACCGTCCACTTTGCGCACGGGTGATATCTTCTTCGCAGGTCTTCTTATGTGCCTCGTAACATTCCACAGATTGTGCTGCGGGTCTCCAGGTTCCAGCTCCTCAAGGAATCTATGGAAAGAGTCCTGCCGTAAAATGGATAGTTTGTCTTCAGTTCCTTGGTGGCATGATTAAGTGCTGTCTTGTCCCTGGGGTTGCGCGAGAAAAACCAGACTCTTCTGAGGCACCTTTTTTCAACCACGAAGGCCGTAATTTCAGGTGACCACAAGTGCACTCTTTTAGGTATTCTCGGGGTAGTCGGTGGAGGAGGATTCGCAAACTCAGCAGCATTGTGCATCTCTTTGGTTAGTTTTTCGATGGCCGCATCTATGTTGCTTGGTGTGGAAAGAGGGGGATCTGGGTTCAGGGAGGAAAGCATCCAGAACGTAAACTTGGGGGCATCCCGGTGAGTCTTCTAGGTAGTGTTTTTGTGAGAGCTGGGAGCATGTTAACTGCGCTGTGATCGGATAGCAGTTTATCATAGCTTGAGCATGTTATCTTAGAGTGTCCTATGCCCTTGGAGACGGCGAAGTCCAGCAGATCCGGCTGCTTTAAAGGGTCGGTAGGCCAGTGTGTGGGTTTTCCAGTGGAATGGCAGTCCAGATTCTTCCGCTGCAGGTACTTATGGAGCTTTATGCCTTTGGGGTTGTTTGTGCGAGACCCCCACCAGGAGTGTTTGGCGTTAAAGTCTCCGGCTGCTATAAAGCGAGGACCGAGGGACTCGAAGAAGTCCTGAAGGTGGGCCTCGGTTATCGAGTGTCTGGGTGGGAAGTAAACCGCACCAATGGTGATATCTCCCTGTGGGCTAGAAATCCTGGCCACGGCGCACTGAGCCCATTCCTCCTGAAACACGGGAAGTTCCGTGTACTGAATGCCACTTCTGATGAGCATAGCTTCTCCTCCGCGTGCTCTGCCAGATGGATGGTGGGCATGTAACAGTTCGTACCCGCTAATGTTAAAGTAGGATCTGGGACAAAAGTGGGATTCCGAAACTAGAAGAACATCGATATTGTCTCTTTAAATGAGGTGCTCTACTTCGACTTTACTTCTCTGCAGGCCGTTTGCGTTCCAAAAAACTATATTAAGACTTATTTGCATTATTTCCTGTTGAGGATGGGAGCTATAAACTGCATCATCTACTAGAACATCTGCGGGAACATCTGCGAGACCAACTTTTCCATCATCCTCTCAATCGATCCTTCCATGCGGGCAAGCATCGTATCAAGCTGGTTGGGTTGTGGGGCTTCGGGAGTGGTATGAGGGGTTTGTTGGGGATTCGTTGGCTGTGTCGCTTAGTTTCCTAGAAGTACGTCCCTATAACTTGTACCATTAATGATAGTTGGTATCTGGATGAGAGGTGGTTTGTTGCTACTCTCAACGGGTCTGGCTTTAGGGAGATTGCTCTGCCATTGCCTTTTTTTAGGCAGGGCATCCTCTGAACGACGCAGGGTGACCAGCTTGGCAATGTAAACAGCATGCTTTCTCGTCATCTTTTTTGGTGCATGACCTAGAGTCGTGAGAATCACCACATTTCACGCAGCGATGTTCCAGGAAGCAGTAGCGCTGGGTGTGTCCGAACACTTGGCATCTGAAACATTGTGGAACATCGTTCAACTTCAGTGGGGGCTCTATGGTGACGACTGACCTGCAAATCCTCTTTATTTTGAAAACCTCTGTGTTGTTGCTCGCAGAAGTCCCTTGATGACCGTCCTGTACGCTCTCTCGTCCTTTGGTTGGAAGGTGCGGTGTCTTTTGTTATGTGCCACGAAGTGCTGGCGTAGGGCTGAGTAGGACTCATTGTCTGGAATCATTACGCGTACATTATTATTTCTCTCCGTTTTATACGAAAAATCCATTTTGGTTCCGACTAGGGTCGTTATCATCTTGACAACCGCTGTAATGTCGGTCACGTCTGGGATGTAGAGCGGGAGAGCCTTGATTGTCTTCGGGATCGGGATTGGTTTCTCTGCTGTTTTAGAAGCCACTGCCTCTGAGGCAGCTTCGGGTTCGTCATGTTCGTCGTCATCTTCTTTGCTTGAGAGGAGGGCAAAGGGGTTGTTTGTCAGCTTGCTGCGCAGAGGCTGTGCTGGTGCTAGGAGGTGACGTCTGGCTTCTCTCCTTACCTATTACGCGTGGGCTTGCGCTTGAACTCGCTGGGCTCCGAGAAAAAAGAGCTCCAGCTTGAGTCTCTGCTCGAGCTGCACTTCCTTGCTTTGAGGACCTTCTTGCGGGGCATTGTTTTGCCGAGCTTGATGGCACGCGGCGGGGCCTTCCAGTCCATACTCTAGGTTGGCGTTCAATTAACGTTTATACAAATAATTAGTCACAGCAGCAGCGGCAGCGAAGGGGCAACGGACAAAGTGGGACTCCGCTCTTGGCAGCCCGACCCGGCCCGTAAAATGCGCCAGTGCGGGAATAACAAAACACAAGATTCCGAAAAATAATTCAATTTAACACCGAAAACAAAGTTCCTTTTTGATGAACGATTTTTCAATAAGCCGAAATATTAACAGCAATAGTTTGACTACAGTCAATACCAGGGAGAAATGAATGAAGAACAGTGCCAAAAGCCACCCAACGAAGATAAAAATGAACCAAACCAAAAAGCACAGAATTAGACGAAAATTTCGCCGCGGACAACACCAATACATATAAATTTTATGCAAAGGTTGCACATACAAATGCCTTATAGACACAAGATCCAGTATAAATAAAAATATAAAAAATATATAAAAAAAAAAATAAAAATAAAAAAATAAAAATATATTTTGTCTTCCTATTCAGAATACTAAATGTGAAGTTTTTACGTCAAAGGGTCCTATCACTTTCAACAGTTTCATTATTTTACCCGATAATAAAACACGTGAACCATTCTACATACATAATTTTTCAAATACTAACGATATACTAATTGGCAGAAACTTGTTAGATATTGCAAAATCAATTATAAACTATAAAAATAGAACAGTTACTCATTTTGATAACACATACCCTTTGATTAATTCAAGTGCAGAAAGAAACTAAGAGTTTTGTATTCAAGGGTACCAGAATCAACTAAGAATTCAGATCAGATCAATCAGCATGTTTTAAATACAACACATAACTCTCCAGTTTATTCAAAACAATACCCACTTGCTCTACCGCGCGAAATTGAAGTCGAAAGCCAAGTGGAGGAAATGGTTAATCAGGGATTAATCAGCGAAAGTAATTCACCATATAACAGTCTTACCTGGGTTGTACCAAAAACCGAATGCTCCTGGCAAAATTCAGTACAGGGTAGTAATTGACAATAGAAAGCTTAATGAAATAACTATATCTGACAGATATCCAATTCCAAATATGGACGAAATTCTTCAAAAACTGTGTAAATGCCAATTCTATACAACAACCGATTCGGCAAAATGATTTCGCCAAATAGAAAAGGAATCAATTCCTAAAACTGCATTCTCCACAAACGGTCATTACGAATATTTTCGTATGCCATTTAGTCTTAGAAATGCACCCTCTACTTTTCAAAGATGCATGAATAATTTATTAAGATCATTGCTTAACAAACAACACTGTTTAGTGTACTTAGATGACATCAAATTTTTCTCTGAATCCTTTACAGAACACTTGAAGCCAATTTAAAATTTCAATTACACAAATGTGATTTCTTAAAAAAGAAGCTAACTTTGTTGGTCACATAGTATCTTCCGATGGTATTTAACCAAACCCTCTTAAAGGTAAAGCCATAGTTTCATACTCAATTCCGACAAAAGTAAAAGCGATTAGAGCTTTTCTCGGATTAATAGGTTATTATGCCAATTTTATTCCAAATTACGCAGGCATAGAAAAACCCATGACCAGCTGCCTTAAAAAAGAAACAAAGATAGATACGCAAAACCTTGAGTACAAAAAGGCATTCGAAAAACTTAAGACTTTGATAATTCAAAACCCAATTTTATATTTGTTGTAAACCACAGACGCAAGTAACTTACACCTCGGGGCTGTCCTTTCGAAAAAAAGGTCATCCTATATCTTTTATTAGTAGAACACTCAATGAACACGACTCAAAAGGCAAGGCTTCGCCAAGACAATTGGACAACAGTAAAAACTTTTCAATTATGTGTTTGGCAATTTTTAAGAATATTTCTGTACCCTGTGTATGTTAAGGTACAATATTTCGATGTACAGATTCTACACGTAATTATATATATACGGGGTCCGCCACGTAACTTTTTTTTTTTTAAATGCAATAAAACAAAAACGGTTCATCCGATCATCAAATTTATTTTTTCATATTAAAGTACAATCCTTCCAGTTACTTATGGAATACAAGTTCGTTCAAATGGCTGCCTCGGCTGGCTTTGCAGTACGCCATACGGCCGACACAATTTTTGAGGACATTTCCGATTGTTTGCGGCCGTATTTCGGCAACGACGACGCGAATGTTGTCCTTCAAAGCTTGAATTGTCGCTGGCTTGTCCACATAACACTTGTCTTTGACGGCGCCGCACAAATAATAATCCAACGGTGTCAAATCACAGCTCCGAGGCGGCCAAACGACATCAGAATTTCGGCTGATAATTCGGTCTCCGAAAACAGTGCGCACAAGATCGATCGTAACGTTGGCTGTGTGGCACGGATCGCCGTCTTGCTGGAACCAAATGTTGTCCAAGTCCTCCTCTTCGATTTCCGGGAAGAAACAATCCGTTAACATGGCGCGGTAGCGTTCGCCATTGATCGTAACGGCGGCTCCTGCCGCATTTTCGAAGAAAAATGGGCCAATGATGCCGCCGGCCCAAAATCCGCACCAAACAGTAACTCTCTTAGGATGCATTGGCTTCTCTTCGATCACGTGCGGGTTTTCCGTCCCTCAAATACGACAATTTTGTTTATTGACGTAGCCGCCAAGATGGAAATGAGCTTCGTCGGAAAAGATGATTTTTTGGTAAAATTCCGGGTCTTCGGCCAAGCGCTCATCTGCCCATTCGGCAAAGGCAAACCGCATCGGATGGTACATTTTCGTTCAGCGGAAGGATAACACTAACTTTCTGTCTAATCAGATGTAACATTAGTGTTACCACACTTAAAATAACCACTAGTTCAAAAAAAAATGTTAAAAAAAAATGTGACCCTGTATGAAAAAAAAAAATGAACACGAATTAAATTACAGTGCTATCGAAAAAAAATTACACGCTATAGTTTGGGCTACTAAATCTATTCTCTATTATTTACTAGGACGGCCTTTTCATATTGCGAGTGACCATCAACCTCTTATGTGGCTGCACACCCTAAATGAACCAAATGCCAACAGACAAATATGGAGAGACAAACTTAACAAATACCAATTTTAAATAGACTATAGCAAGGGAAATGAAAATTTAATTGCCGATGCACTATAAAGAATTCGAATTGAAGAAAATCATTATAGTAGAGCTACTCAACATAGCGCAGGTGAAGATACTACAAATCGTATTTATTTAACAGAGAAACCAATGAACTTTAAAATGCTTTAAAAAACAAATAATTTGTATTAAATCCGATAAAAAAAAAAAGTAGAACTACTATTCAACTCAACTATTATTGGCAATTGCATTACCACCATCCAATATGATGTAATAACATTCGAAAAGGCGAAACAAATTTTACTTGATTAGTTTATTCATAGAAACATCACCATTTATATTGAAAGTGATGTAGATTTTACGTAGATTTAATTATTCAGAGAGTATTTAGAGAAATTTTTAAAACCACTTAAAATACGGTAATTACACTACGGCCTATACCTCTTAAAAATGTTTTTTCATACGCACCCTTTTCCATAAAAAGACTTGTTTTCATATCGGTCGTTTGTATGGCAGCTATATGATATAGTGATCCGATCCGAATCAAACTTTCACAAATCATGTACGGCTATGTCAAATATATAAATTTTGAATTCGGTTGCAAAAGCTTGGAAAACAAAAAAGTTTTCCATACAAAGACTTGTTTTCATATCGTTCGTTTGTATGGCAGCTATATGATATAGTGGTCCGATCCGACCGATTCTTAAACTTGATCTGCGTGCAACAAAAATAATTATCTGGTAAAAATTTCAAAACGCTAGCTTTAAAACTACTGTCTATTTTTGAATAGAAACATACGGACAGACGGACATGGCTATATCGACTCGGCTGTTGATGCTGATCAAGAATATATATACTTTGTGGGGTCGGAGATGCTTCATTTAATGCGTTACACATTTCTGGACAAAATTATAATACCCTTTTTCAAGGGTATAAAAATCGAATTACAACTGAATACTGCAAAAAAACGGGGTAGCAGACGTCAATATATGAAACAATAAATGAAAAAATTATATATATAAATTCATCCAACGATGAAGCAGTCAAATTAAGCAAGATAGAAACAATCCTTTATACAATGCTTATAGCCACTAAACATGACACCGCTGGACAAATACCTGCTCAAATATTCCTTTACGCTGAACACCCAATATTAGACACTCTAAAAATTACAGAACAAGAAATAGACAAAATAAATAAAGATCGACAAAAAGGAAAGGTATTTAGGTAAATTTGAAAACCCTTTTAAAGCAAACAAAAATGTAGGAAAAATAGACACAGAAATTTATAAAATTACAACTTTTTACTACAAAACACAATTTAAACAAGAAAAGAAAATTAATAACGTCAAAATTCCACAGTCACCCTTTGTACAATGATGTTTCTATTATTCACCACGAGCCACACTCAACAAATTCAAATAACCAACACAGATTCTGATCATGGCTACTTACTATTCTCGACCCAATTCAAATAGCAGAAGCGTATGAATACCATTGTCAAAAACATGAATTTAACGGAAATCAACAATATCACCACTACCTTTAGTAACAAAATAAAAATATTTGTATAATAAATTGATGAAAGAATAAACTGGGATAACTATTCATCAGCAAAATAGACAGAAAGGAGGATTATTAAACATAATAGGTCCATCCTCTTAATTTCCTTTTGGTACACTTGATGAAAATAATCGTGTAGAAATAACCAAAAAATTAGATTCAATTGCAGAAAATTCAATTCAACTCCATGAATTCAACGATGTCATTAATCTTGTGAATGAAGGAATAAAGAGACTTAGTCACTACGAAAATAACCGCAATATTATTGACACACTTGTTTATGAACTTATGCAATTAATTAAATAAATAGAAGACATAGAATTGGGCATGCAACTTTCACGTCTTGGACTGTTTAATCCGAAGCTACTAAAATATGACTAGTTAGAAAACATAAACAATCAAAATATACTTTCAATCAAAACATCCACTTGCATTGACCATAAAAAACGAATTATTGCTTATCTCACACATTTCTATTAACCATAAATTAGTTAACACAATTAAAATAATTCCCTATCCCGACCATAATGAATATTAATTGGACTATTCAGAGAAACAGTCATCATTGAAAAACAATACTAAAATTTATAATCAAGACAACAAAGAAGTAATTAATGAATGTATTAAAAATATCAATTAGCGCGAGAATCCTATTTGTAATTTTATACTTACTCCCTTAACCGAAATTATCCAAAATGTCCAACCAAATGTAATATTTACAAATTGTAATATTGAAACTACTATTTCTCAAAACTGTCAATAATTAAAGAGCGAAGGTAAAAGTAAATGGAAACAATATTATTAACATTAAGGAAACAATATTAAGAATAAAACAATAGGGGGGAAATGACATATTCACTTATCCACATGTGAATTAGACATAAGTTCCTTATTTCACAAATTCTTTTATGTATTAAGGGCTACGCATGTACATTGTGGGTGATCACATCAATTCTAAACAATCCATATTCAGAAAAGGCAATCTCGCCCCCTAATAGTGTAAACAAACAATTACCCAAGTAGGCGATCCCGCTCCCAAATTATGTAAACAACACACAGTTCAATTCAGATTTTATGCACAAGAATTTGGTTTGTAGCTGATATCCGATTTTTTATAAATATATATATTTATATATATATATTTATTTTTAATGTTCAGCGCTGGGTCAGAAGATCATTGCGGCCAAGTCGGATTCGGTCGCAAGCCCGAGTTAAACTTCTCGCAAGGTGGTTAGAGTGTGACGTTAATTTGCTCTCGTAATTTTGTTTTTGTTTGGTTATTTCTTTTCTGACGGATCTGATGTTAAGTTTTTTTTATATATTTTCATTCTGGATATACCAGGGCGTTGTTGTAACCTGCAGCAATGAAGTGGTCCCCTAGGGTATTGAAGAATTCCAGAAATTGTTGTGCGGAAACATTGAAACGAGGGGGACAATACACCGATGCGAGGGTAAGATTGCCGCTTCTTAGTTGTACATTTACAAATGTACAATTTACTATGGTAGTGGTGTTTGATGCGAATTCTAATCAGGATATCCGAATAAAGAAGTAAAATAAAAACCTTCGTGAAATTATTCTCTTCAGCGTTGTTCTTAGTCAACTGACGGGACATTTGTTCGATTCAATAAAAAATATAATAACTATTTCACTATATATATATCACCATCTCAAGCCTAAAACCTTGAAAAAGAACAAAAAAATCCGGCTCATCGTCCCGAACCAGTGGCCTTGACTGGTCAGCGGGATTCTTGTCAATACACAGCTGTAGCGTTCAATAACCCCGCCATGGCTGTTCGCCAAGTGAAACACAGCAAAAAAAGTGCGAATCGGACAGGTATGTTGGTAAAAAGCAGGTCAGAAGATCCAAAAACAAAAAACCTAATGTTTTAAAAGGAAGTAAAAATGTAATTTAACTTTTCAATAATGTAATTTAAACAGTAAGCTAAAAAAAAACCAAAAAAAAAAAATTGCAATCCATTTGATATTTGATATTTGAAATTAAGCTACTACTACTACAGGTAGCAAAAACCCACGCCACGGCAAAGAGCTAAGGCACTAAAGGATTCCATCCGCTACCCTTTCAAAAACCAAATATCCGAGAAGAAGAAGTCCGTATACCTTGGTCCATACTTCTTTCACTTATGAACATAGATCGTTATACGTCGAAATTCGGTTCGTTTGGTCGTTTTTTGTATTAAAGAGGTGCATCACGCTTTTTTATACCCTTGAAAAAGGGTATTATAATTTTGTCCAGAAATGTGTAACGCATTAAAGGAAGCATCTCCGACCCCACAAAGTATATATATTCTTGATCAGCATCAACAGCCGAGTCGATATAGCCATGTCCGTCTGTCCGTCTGTCCCTCTGTCCGTCTGTCCGTCTGTTTCTATGCAAAAAATAGACAGTAGTTTTAAAGCTAGCGTTTTGAAATTTTTACCAGATCATTATTTTTTTTGCACGCAGATCAAGTTTAAGAATCGGTCGGATCGGACCACTATATCATATAGCTGCCATATAAACGACCGATATGAAAAAGAAGTCTCTGTATGGAAAACTTTTTTGTTTTCTAAGCTATTGCAACCGAATTCAACATTTATCCATTTGACATAGCCATACATGATTTGTGAAAGTTTGTTTCGGATCAGATGACTATATCATATAGCTGCCATACAAACGACCGATATGAAAACAAGTCTTTGTATGGAAAACTTTTTTGTTATCCAAGCTATTGCAAACGAATTCAATATTTATCTATTTGACATAGGCATACATGATTTGTGGAAGTTTGGTCCGGATCGGACCACTATATCATATAGCTGCCATACAAACGACCGATATGAAAAAAAAGTCTTTGCATGGAAAACTTTTTGTTTTCAAGGGTATACCATCTTCGGCAAGCCGAAGATAACTTTTCTCACTTGTTAGTTTCTAGAGTTATAACCGCGGATCTATGTCACATTGAATGGTTTATTTACAGAAAAAATATATGTTAATATATAATATATATATATTATATATATAATATAATATATAATATAATATAATAATAATATATAATATAATATATTATATATTATATATTCTTCTCTATTAATATAATATATTCTTGGAAGTAATAATAGATCATCATATTTAAACACGCACCCTAAGTGCAATCGGTTATTAACATTCCCATGCCCGATCAGACATAAACATAGTCCAATCGGTCACAAACATTCTCATGCCCGATCAGACATAAACATTAGTGTCCAATGGCACGTCCCACAGTGGTCGGGCTTGTATGGGAGAGCGGTAATAAATACTTCCCATGCAGCTAGAAGGCTAAGATTTCGTTTTAGGCATCTAATATAACTTTAAAAAATATGGTGAACAAATTTTTAAAATTGGATCCTTTCTTCCCCCGAAAAATACAAAAAATCCTTTTTTCGAGCACCTAAAAGTATGCAGCAATTTTTTAAAATGAAACATAATATTTAAATATACTATATATTTAGGAAAGTGATCAGAGCCCGAAGTGTCAACACGTTTTTGCTTATTTATAAGTTTTCCGAAAAAAAAAATAAATAAATAAATTTTGCCGGAAAATAAAACACTAATTAGTTAACACAACTGCATTAACGCGCAACTGCATTAATAGCGATCGGTTGAGTCTGCACAAAGCTCCGTTTTTGGACGCCGCAGCTAGCGGAGTCGGCAATAAGCTGTAAAATAAAGCAACAAAACAGCTTGCAAATAAGTGCACGCTGCCCATCGGGCATTGCATAGCCCCTCCACCGGGGCGCAGCCGCACAAGAGGGGCTGATCTTGCTGTTGATTTCGTTTGAGGCGAAAACGAAAAATATAACATTTCAAAATGGCTGATGGGAAATCTGCTTCTGACTCGCTACTTAATAATATGCAGACTTTGCACGAATAAATGTACCGCGTTGCTGGCTTCGGGCTGCTTGCAGAACTAACCAAACTGATATTGGCAATACAAGTCATCACTCCCATCATCATTACTCCCACGACTAGCATCAGGACCTTCACCAGTGTAAACAGCACAAGCAACTGCTACAACAAGCAAACTTTGCTCTGGTTTGAACCCGGAAAAATACGATCAATCGTCGCTTCAGTGCTCTTCTGCTGCCCCACGTGTCACTACTGACTTAGCTACAGTGATCAGTGGGGCCGCATCAAAAATGTTGCAGGCCCAAGTGCAAAAAAGCATGAAAAGGAAAAACGTAAAGCCTTCTTCACCCATCGCAAGTGTTAAGAGAGCGACTAGAGAAGCTGACCTTCCAAGCTCTAGCAACAGGTTCGCGCTACTTGACATGGATATAGAAGCAGAAGACACAGCAGAGAATCAACAGGACGAAATAACTGTTGAAAGCAACGACCCTGCCCAGCCCGAACAAGCAAGAAAAATGGAAAAGCCACCTCAAATTGTTGTCCCGGACTGCAGCATAAATGACCTCTTTGAGTTCATAGGGGAGGTCACTAATGTGAACAATGTGGTCACCAAGAGCAACCTTGGAACCACCAGAATTTTCCCCAAGGATAGTGACACCTACAGGGCTATTGTAGACCATCTGGACAGACATTGTGTGGAGTTCCACACATACCAAATGCAGACTGAAAAGCCGCATCGAATTGTTGCGAAGGGCCTACACCACAGCACTCTAAATAAGGATATCAAAGATATCCACATTCATAATCCTGCATCCAGGGCTAACAGGGAAGAGAAGTTAAATCTCTTCTTTATAAACATCAAACCGTGCGCTAAGATAAATGACGTCTTCAAAATCACAATCCTCTGCAGAAAAAAGGTATGGGTGGAGCGGATGAGAAAAGCCACAGACGTCGCACAGTGCAAACGGTGCCAGCGATACGGCCACACTGCCAGATATTGCCGACGACACCCCAATTGCGCCAGATGTGGCGAGGGCCATCAAACAAGTGAGTGTATACGCCCCCTTGACGCAACACCTACCTGCTTCCATTGTTCAGGATCTCATAAAGCTAGCTACAAAGGCTGCAAGTCGTACCAGGAGTATCTTCGTCGGTCATCGGAGTCTCCAAAAAAATCGGCAACCGAAACTAGATCACTTAATGGCAATGTGGCCTATCAATATTCTCCTACAAGGTACGCGCAGGAATTTCCTGTGCCTGGCCCCGCTAGAATAGCAAGGAAACAAGTGCCCCAAATTGCATTCCAACCAGCAACACAGCAGATGACACCACGAAGCTACAATGCCCGCACAAGTGTCTCCTATGCAGCAGTCGCAGCTTCAGCGCCAAGCAATTCTGGAAATGCTTAACGTAGTTTGAACTATGCTCAAACGCAGCTAAGTCCACAACAACAACAGCCGATTGATATCCAGTCGCTGCAGCAACAGCAGCAACAGCAGTTTCAGGAATGGCAACAGCACCTCCAGCACCAGCAGCAACAGCAGTTTCTCATGTGGCTCCAACAGCAACAACAAGAACAACAACAGCAAAATAAGCTAGCTAATGAACGCCTTGCACGGCTAGAAATAATAGTGACCGAGATGGCCAGCACCATGAAGCAATGGGCTGGAAATCCGATCAACGCTACAGCCTCGCCTTGTCAACGGCATTTCAGGAAAAGTCGGAGAAGTCGAACTTTTTGCACACAACAACGACATTGATATCCTTCTCTTGACTGAAACCAGATTAAACCGCGGTGAAATTGTTCGAGTCTTTGGATACACATTCTATCCTGCCTACAAGCCATCTTCCAATAGGCATAGTGGAGGTGGAGTGGCGGTGCTAGTCAGGACTACTCTCCGACATTTTCCCCAAAGGGTAATGGAGACGCGCAGTATACAAATGTCATCGGTTCCATCTACTGCCCTCCAGGAAACAGGATACGGGAAAGTCTCTTCACCAGTACACTTCGAAAATGTGGACAAAGGTACCTGGTTGGTGGCGATTGGAACGCACGACATTGGCTATGGGGCGACACCTGCAACTCCCCTAGGGGACAAGAACTAGCTGAAGCCATCTCCGCCACCGGGGCAAAGATTCTTGCCACAGGAGCCCCTACCCGATACCCATACGTCACCACACATACGCCCTCATGTATTGATTTTGCCGTCCACCATGGAGTACCGGACTACTGCGCGAGTATTACCCAAAATTGGGATTTAGAGTCTGACCATCTGGCCCTCGTAGTCACCATAGATACCAATGGGATTAATGCTCGCTCTAATGCAAGGTTGATCAGCAATCGAACTAACCTTAATCTATTTCACCGGAATCTGGAGAGCTCCATCCATCTTGAAACGGAGCTGAATTCTGGGGAGGATATAGAAATGGCAGTGGAAATCTTCACCAATAATATCCACAGGGCTGCTGCTGCATCCACTCCACCTGCGAGCCCACTTAAGCCGACAAAATATGGCGTCACACTCACCAGGGAGGCAAAAGAGCTTCTAGCTGCAAAAAGGCGCCTACGAAGAAAAGCGATTCGAACCCAAGACCCTTGGGATCGAGTCCTGTGGAACCGAGCAGCCAAGCGACTACGGATCCTCTTAAGGGAGCTCAGAAATAACTTCTTTGAGCACAAGCTGTCCTCGATGGACTACACTGTTGACGCCAATTACTCACTATGGAAATGCACAAAGGCTACGAAAAACCAGCCGTTTAGACAGGTCCCAGTTAGGCATCATGGCGGCGACCTTGCACAGAATGAAGAGGAACAGGCAAACATATTTGCTCGACACCTGGAGGCTAGATTCACCCCACACAACGTTGCTACACTGGCTGATATCGAAGAGACCCAGGAGAGCTTGCAAACCCCGCTCCAGATGTCCTTCCCCATCACGCCAATCAGAGTTCAGGAGATTACCGAAGCAATCAAAGCTCTTCCGAAAAACAAGGCTCCTGGCATGGACAGAATATGTCACGTCACACTGAAGGCCCTGCCAAATCGTGCGATCCTCTACATGGCACTTATTTTTAATGCTATGCTAAGCATTCAGTTCTTCCCTTCCCAATGGAAAATAGCGGCAATCTACATGATCTATAAGCCAGGCAAGCCGGAAGACGACCCGGAATCCTATCGGCCAATAAGTCTTCTCCCCTCTATATCAAAGGTATGGGAAAGTCTCATTGCTAAACGACTTAGTGGAATTATAACTCAATGCGGAATTGTGTCGGACCATCAATTTGGATTTCGAGAGGGACACGGCACTGTCGAGCAGGTTCACAGGGTTACGCAGCACATTCTACAGGCATTTGATAACCTTGAATACTGCAACTCAGTTTTCATTGATATTCAACAAGCCTTTGATCGGGTGTTGCACGACGGTCTCCTTTGCAAGGTGAAAGATTTACTACCAGCACCATATTACTTGCTCCTAAAGTCCTACCTGGAAGGGCGGATATTTAAAGTCAAGATTCGGGACACTTACTCTGCGCCTGCCCAGATGAGAGCTGGAGTCCCGCAAGGCAGTGTTCTTGACCCGCTCCTGTACTCATTTTATACTGCAGACTTGCCCGTACCCGACGATGACTACATGGAAGTCCCCTCGAAGGCTCTAATTGCCACATATGCAGACGACATTGCCGTTCTGTATAGCTCCAAATGTCGCTTTGAGGCAGCAGACGGTCTGCAGGGATACGTTGCAGTCCTATCAGCGTGGTGCAAGAGGTGGAACCTTAAGATAAACCCTCGAAAAACGTCCAACCCTACCTTCACACTTAGGATGAGAACAATCCCACCAATCCAAATGGAAGGACAGACCCTGGAGCAACAAGCAACAGTGAAGTATCTTGGAATTACTCTTGACAAGCGACTCACTTTCTTGCCGCATCTTAAAGCCACTCGCAAGAGGTGCGTCCTAAGACTTCAGCAATTACGTTGGCTGCTGAGCAGAAAGAGCAGTATGTCACTTAGGGTGAAGAGAAAACTTTACGCTCAGTGTGTCGCCCCAATCTGGCTCTACGGGCTGCAAATTTGGGGGTTTCCAGAAAAATCTAACTGTAATCGCATCCGGGTACTGCAGAATCGTACCCTAAGGCAGATAGCCAACTGTCCGTGGTATGTACGGAATTCAACTTTACACCGAGACCTCAATCTGCATACTGTGGAGGAGCAGATCAATAGGCACACCAGGTACAGAGACAGACTCACCACCCATCGCAGTGAACTAGCCAGAAATTTACTTCCCACCAGGCCGCTTAGAAGGCTAAAAAGACAAGGCTTCGTGAAGACACTTCCCCCTCCACGAACATAAATCCCCGTTTCACCCACCATTATCATAAATCCCCGTGCTAAGCGCTCGGCGATGGGCTTATTAAAAATAATTTTTTGCTTGTATTGTTAAGGGGCAAAATTGTAGCACGGATTCATTACTTAAATAATAAACAAATATAGCACTCCAAAAAAAAAAAAAAAAGAAAAAAACTATATATTTAGACTATTGGGCATATATATCGACTCAGTTTGGTCCTCCGATAAAGAATATATATACTCCTTATATCTGTAAAGCACAACCCTTAGCATAACAAACCCTATATTCAAAAACATTTAATTAAACTTCAACTTATATGTAACAATAAATATGTTACATTGAATCAAGCAAATAAATTGCTGAACTTAAGAGTTTAGATTTTTTTTTACAAAGCAGTTTTCTTTGACCCGAAAAAAAGGATCTGAACTTAAAAATAATCTATTAATTAAGTCGGTGTTCGTTATAACACGGGAAATTTTTCGTGTATGCTTAAGTCTAAACATTTTAATGTCTTTGTTTCTTGACTCTGCAGCTTCTTCAGATAACTTTTTAATAGACACTAAGCAATTTTTTATAATCTCAGAGCCATGTACTAAAACTTTATGTATTGAAGCAGGAAGGTAATACCATGGATATTCATTTATTAGTTGTTGTGCGGTTTCTAAAGCATATTTTCCGAATTTTTCTGCATTGATATTGTACCCTGATGACATGGCTTGTAAGCCATCTGATAATTAAATCCTTATTAAGGCCCGTTATATCAGCAGACTGATCAGGATAAAATAAAATAAAATTGAATATGTACATTCACAAATGACAAAAGCAACATCACAAAAACACAAAAAGAACAGCTGGTTTCAACGCATTTTTAGCGTTGAAAAAGAGGGAGGCGGCGTTAGTTTATTGATTAATATAAATAGGTTTGCAACTATTTGCAGCTAGACTTAACGGTTATATTATCTTAGAATATTAACAAATGCACTGGTAATACTCACATTGGGGGGAGCGCGGGGCAATATAATTAAAACTTTAAGTAAACATGAAAGAGACGCACATAAACAAAAAGGGTTGACGATAAGATTAATTTCACAAGAGAGAATTTGGCAAATTAGCTTATTGTCATTATACGTATTTAAAGTAAATACCTTCACCTTTAAAATCCATTTTAAATAATTAAAATCGGAGGACTTTTCTAGACGTATGATGAGTTTGAAGTTGGATTGGGAAGTAAAAAATATGCAGAGCTGCCAATTTTGCAACGCAAATGAGCACGCATTCACAACTTTGATGCTGATTTTAAAAAGAACTGTTTGATTCATAGAAAAATCAGGTATGGGGCGACGAAGTTTCGATATTTTAGAGCAGAACTGGTTACTTTTTGTGTAAATATTTAAAAAAAAATTTTTTTGATTTATGGCCTATGGGCCCGACCACTGTGCGTCCCAATATTTAACCAGACGAACACCCAAGTTTCGGCAGCCCAAAAAAGCAATTCTTAAAAACAAAATTTTAGGACTCACATTTCGTCATCTAGACATATCGGCACCAAAGAAAGCCATAAACATTTTGGAGACAAGGGAAAACCCTGAAGCTCCCGATCAAATTTAATAACTCAAAATAAACTCACCCCATTCTGAAAGCTCATCGAAGTTCACTCAGAACAATCAAAATGACGACTCCACTCCAAATGCTGTCTGAGATTTAACTAAACCAGGCTCTGGCGCATATCCAGAACATACCAGATTATGATGGTTTGCCAAACAAGCTGAGTGCTTTTTTAAGAAAAATCGATACTGGCATTATTTCCAACTGAGGACGAACGTCAGAAGGCCATTCTATACGGCGCTATAGAAGTACAATTGAAGGAACATGCCCCCATGATATCCCAGAATGTCCAAGCTATCAACTGGAATATCCTAAAAGCAACTTTAATTGGAGAGTTTAAAAACCATACCCCTTATGAAGACCTGCAAAGTAGACTCTTCAACACAAAATTTAATGGAAGCTTACGTAAGTTTGTCAAAGAAATAGAACAAAATGCCCTTGCTATAAGTAATAAGCTAGCACTAGAGCAAAACCCACAAGAAGTCAATATTTACACAGCCTCCACGAAAAAAACAATTAAAGACATAATTTCTAGAAAACTTCGTGATAGAATTTTTATGACTCTTGCTAAACATGACTTAACGACTACATCAGGTTTAAAAATAACAGCTCAAACGGAAGTGTTGTATGAAGGAAAAAATTTTGGAAACTAAAGAAAACAAGGATAATAAACATATGGGAAATAAAGGGAAATCGTTTGCGGGTCATTATAAAAATTTAAATGCTACTACTTCCCAGATAAGTTCAACTGGTAATCCCCCGTTATAACATGATTTTAAAAATAGATTAGATAGAGGTAGGGTTTAAAATCCACTGAATCAAAATTTACCATCTACTTGCCATAACGCTAATCCTAATCCCCTAATTAAAAGACAGAGAGAGAGTCAGAGCGGTCAGATGAAAATAGATGTAAATTTTCATAAAACAGCCTCGGACACAGAAGAAGAAGATACCCCTATTTTCAGAATCAGAATAAGGAATAAATCCCAAAATGGGTATGATTGACACCGGGTCATCCATGAATAGTATCAAAGAAAAGAATATATAGAAGTATTTAAGATCAATGGATCGATAATATTAAAAATAAGCATTATTATGCCACCCAATGAACTATGCACAAAAGAAAAGAAGTTTTACATTTATAATTTTGCAAAAGATTATGAAATATTACTAGAAAGAATCTTTTATGAATTTAGTAATATTCAATATAGTGAAGGAGACATTAACATTTTCCACTTCTTTAGAAGAGCATATTTTATCGCTAAATAAAGTATTCACAACATTACGTGAGCAATGCAAAGCAAATTTAAAACTCCAACTCGACAAATGCGAGTTCCTAAAAAAGAAAACACAGTTTTTAGGTCACATAGTTACGACAGAAGGTATAAAACCTAATCCAAAGAAAATTGAGGCAATTATAAAATTCCCAATTCCAAAAACACAAAATCAAATAAAGTCATTTTTAGGTTTATGTGGATTTTATCGAAAATTCATACCTAATTTTGCAAATATTGTTAAACCAATGACATCAAAGTTCAAAAAACGATCAACCATAAGTATCAAAGTTCCAACCTACATTAAAGTATTCGAAAAAATGAAAGTGCTCATCACTTCAGATCAAATTTATCCAGATTTTAATAAGCCCTTTTCATTAACAACAGATGCAAGAAACATAGCATTGTGAGCAGTATTATCACAAAATCAAAGACCAGTAAGCTTTGTAAGTACAACTCTCAACGGGCATGAAATAAATTATGCCGCGATAGAAAAAGAATTGTAAGCCATTGTATGAGCAACAAAATATTTCAGACCTTATCTTTTCGGCAGAAAATTCAAAATTCTCAGTGATCACAAACCACTTGTTTAGTTACATAACATTAAAGAGCCAAAGATGAAACTCCAGAGATGGAAAATCAAATTAAGAGAATTTGATTGTCTCATAAAATATCCACCCGGAAAAGAAAACAATGTAGCAGATGCTCCCTCTAGAGTTAAAATAGAAGAAACTATGCTAGGAGAAACTCTGAACAATTGTAACTGTGTACATATTGTGCAAAAGCGAGTGTGTTTAAATCTGCGAATAGGTAGTAGTGGTCCGAAGAACCTAGTTATTCTATTGGGGATGATTTTTGAAATCAATCATACCATGGATATGTAGAAACAGGACCCCAACACAGGTTCGGCGCTTTTTCAGGGGAGGTGGCCTGCAAGTTTTTTAGTGAAAATAATAGGAACTGCTTTTGCACCGACTCAATACTATTTTGGTCAGAGGAGTATTAAGGACTCCAAACGCACGAGCAATATTCAACGATAGGACGAACTAGGGTGATATAGATGGATTTGGTGGTGAAAGGATCGTTAAATTCTTTAGACCATCGCTTAATAAAGGCTAACATTTCTCTGGCTTTATTCACTGTCACAGAAATGTGACCATTAAACTTAAGTTTATGATCAAAAAGAACTCCAAGATCATTGATTGTGGAAACACGATCAAGGACGTGATTTCTGAGAGAGTAAGCTATGATAAGCGGCACACTGCGATGGAATGTCATAAGTTTGCATTTGAAGCATAGAATTGGGAATAGAAGATTGCTTGAGCACCACGTATATAGTTCATCTAGGTCTAGTTGCAGATGCCTATGCAGGAAATGTTCCGAGAAGGAATAGCATAACTTGACATCATCAGCATACATAAGCGGAGAGGCATAACTAATCACATTGGGAAGATCGTTCACAAAGAGTATAAACAACAGTGGTCCTAGATGACTACCCTGAGGGACACCCGATGAGACATGGATGACCTTCGACTTGGTATATTTAAATAGAACACGATGAGTTCGATCTGAAAGGTAGGAAGCAACCCACATCAGGATATTTGGTGGAAAACCAATAAGCGAGAGTTTCCGTAGCAAGAGCTGATGATTAACTGAATCAAATGCTTTGCTGAAGTCAGTATAAATTACATCAGTTTGCAAGCAATGTTGAAAACCTCGGTTGATTATCGACGAAAATTCAAGTAGATTAGTAGTTGTCGAGCGAAGCTTGACAAAGCCATGCTGTGCAGGTGAGATTATGCTCTTGCATGCATGTTGCAGCTGCGATGTGATGAGTTTCTCAAAAAGTTTGGGAATCGCAGAAAGCTTAGCAGTAGTTCGCCGCGGTAGTTCTCAATGGAAGCCTTAGAGCCTTTTTTATGAATTGGTATAAGGTATGATTCATTCCATAATTTAGGTAGGGAAGTTTGCTCCAAGGATAGGTTAAATAGTATAGTAAGAGGTAAAGTGAGAAGATCGGAGCACCTTCTGAGGATGCAGCTAGGAACGTTGTCTGGGCCTGGTGAAAATAACATTTTAATTGATGAAAGAGGCGAGCCGTAAACACACCAAGGCAGCGGAATTTAGAAAGGGAAATGTTATCTATGTAGGGTAAATTATATGGATAGTTAGAGGAGCGATTAAATGAATTAGATGAGTAGGTTGATTGAAAATATGACGCAAAAAGATTAGCAATACCGAAATGTGAAGAGTCGTAAGTATTATTATATGAGAGGGAAGGGGGAAAAGATTGGATTTGCGTTTAGAGTTTACAATAGAGTAAAAAGAGCTTGGATCGTTGCGAAAATTGAGTTTGCACTTTGAAATATAATTTTTATATAGTTGATTGTTAAGGTCAACAAACTGGTTGCCGATTAGAAGGTTATTAGAACGATGTAAGAAGGTTGGAGACTTTAAAGACTTTTTGTAAGCTCTAGTGTCGCGGATCGATCGGTGTAATCGATAGGCGTAGTCAGTATTTTCGTGATAGTGATAGGATTTAGTAGATTAATGTGTGCGGGCACACTGTCGGCCGCCATCGGAAGCCGCGAAAAACTTCGCGCGCATTGTCGCACGAGAGTTTGGAGGGCAAACTGCGGTAAGATAGGATTGGAATAATTTATGTTGAATAACCTTAAAAAACGATTATAGAATAAAACAAGTGAGAAAAGTTATCTTCGGCTTGCCGAAGATGGTATACCCTTGAAAACAAAAAGTTTTCCATACTAAGACTTTTTTTCATATCGGTCGTTTGTATTGCAGCTATATGATATAGTGGTCCGATCCTGGCCAAACTTTCACAAATCATGTACGGCTATGTCAAATGGACAAATATTGAATTCGGTTGCAATAGCTTGGAAAACAAAAAAGTTTTCCATACAAAGACTTGTTTTCATATCGGTCGTTTGTATGGCAGCTATATGATCTAGTGATCTGATCCGGATTAAACTTGCACGAATCATGTATGGCTATGTCAAATATATAAATTTTGAATTCGGTTGCAATAGTTCGGAAAACAAAAAAGTTTTCCATACAAAGACTTATTTTCATATCGGTCGTTTGTATGGCAGCTATATGATATAGTGGTCCGATCCCACCGATTTTTAAAGTCGATCTGCGTGCAACAAAAACATTGATCTGGTAAAAATTTCAAAACGCTAGCTTTAAAACTACTGTCTATTTTTTGCATAGAAACAGACGGACAGACGGACAGAGGGACAGACGGACAGACGGACATGGCTATATCGACTCGGCTGTTGATGCTGATCAAGAATATATATACTTTGTGGGGTCGGAGATGCTTCCTTTAATGCGTTACACATTTCTGGACAAAAAATTTAATACCCTTTTTCAAGGGTATAACGAGCTTCTACTGACGGAAGAGTCTTTCCTTTCCTTTGGGATCCAAAGGGGGTAGCCGTTGAAGGCAACTCCACTCGAGCGACGACATCTAGATTTCCTATAAGGAGAGAGAGGTGCTTATTAAACCATGGAGGTTTTGACGTTGATGGAGTTAATGTTTCAGGGACAGATTTCTTTATGGCGATATGAATTACTTCATGAAAAGAGTCTGTAGCTTCCTCGATATTGCTGAAACTAGAAAGATAACTCCAGTCAATATTAGTCAGGTGATTTCTTAGGTCACAAAAGTTGGTTTTTTTAAAGCATTTTTGACTAGGCAGGAGAGTCAATAATTAGCCAGACTAAAAGTGTTGGTGAGAGTCCTCAGGAGTAGATAAGGGGGGAGACCTTGGGTAGTGGCCGAAGAGGTAGTATTAGAGAAAATTAGGTCAAGCGACCTGCCACGGGAGTTTCTTATAGGGGTAAGTTGGAAAACGGCAGAGTCGGCTAAGCCATCAAGAAAGGAATTTTGGCTAGTGGGGAACAGCGAGTTATCATCGTCCGAGTTGATCCATGAAATGAGGGGCAGATTGAAATCCCCCATAACTAGAATAAGACCAGCATCATTTTGCAGAGACAAAACTGATTTAATAGCAGTTAAGTGGTGCATATAAATGATTGCATCACTCAGAGGAGGAATGTAGGAACAGGTGATGAAAAGGTTAAAGGACTCAGAATGAATTATAACGGCTAAAAATTCAATTCCGAAAGATTAGTAATAGTAATACGTTCAACTGAGTAGATGTTTGCGGCAATCAGAACGCCACCTCCAAAGGTTGAGCAATCTTCCCGAAAGACAGTGTACTTCAATACTAAAATTGTATTGTATATGACAGTGGAGTTTAGCCATGTTTCTGTTAGCACAAAAGCATCGAAGTCAAAGGAAGAACTGTTAGTATAAAGTAAGTTCAGTTTTCCAAGAATACTGCGAACGTTTTGGTAGCAACAAGAAAAAACCTTGTTGCTTAGTTTTTTGAAGTATTAACTGGACTGGAACCTTGAGAATCTCTAGTCAAGAACTCATGGACAATACTGTGCTCGGTCCAGGTAGCAGGATCTAAAGATTTAGCAAGGGAAGCTTCTGGTAAAATTATTTTAAAAGAGAATATGCTACGTTTATGCTTAAAATTAAATTTGGTCACAAAAAGTTCTGAGGGAGCTATATTTAGATTGTTTTCAAGGCATCTGCACAGGCATCAGGCGCAAGCCGCGATACAAAGATGGAGTTTCGGGCAGCCACAGCTCTCAGCGTAAGTCCAGAAGATCGCGTTTCAGTTGGAACACCCGTCAATGGCTTTGGTGATTTTACAACGGGTAGGCGGGTAGGTGCGGAGGTAGGCAGGCGTAGTGATGGAGTAGCAGGGTGACTGGTTGACATGACGGTTAAAGATTTGTCCAACATGGGGCCATTTGGAAGATTCCTACTGGCAGGTTCCGGCGTATCAACTTTTGCAGGGGGAAGACCGGGTTTCTGAATAGCTAGGATGGGTGGCTGTTCGCCAGGAGCATCAATCATAACATTGCTTACTGGCAAATGTGTGGCTGGAGTGGTACTTTCATGTTGTGTTTGAGTTAAGCCTTTTGGCACAACTTTGTTTTGGTGGGCCGTACATATGTAATCAGTTTTCGGCGGACGGGACCAGAGCGATTTTTTCCCACCACCACCGCACAGCCGATGGCTGATGATTAATGAACGAAATTAGCCATAGCCCAGGTGGTTGGTTGGTTTGTTGGCTGGTTGGTTGGGGAGAACGCATTGCACATTGCATTACCCAAAAGAAAAGAAGATGAAAAAAAACGAAAGAGTTCTGCAAAGTTCGTTAGGCTCTTGCCAAATGACTTAGGCAGCGAACTTGAACGAACTACACACAATTACAACGCTCTTAAAACTGAATTTCCTCCCGAAAAGCAAACAACTAAGAAACGCAACAGAACGAACCGAAATTGATGCTGACTTTGGCTTCCACCGTATGCATCATGTCATTATATCCGCTAACACAGAGCCAGCCCGCTGGCTGGATAACCTTGACAAAAATCTTACAGCTGAATGCATTAGTAGTCCACAGAAAAAAAACAACCCACCAGACGTAGCTGAAGCTAACGACTTGCAAATGCGGCCGGTACAAAACAAAACGCTATTAAACTTCTATTATTTAAGTACTACATTGTGGACTGATACTGAAAGCGAAAACGGAAACGAAAACGAAGAAGATCGTCGGTCAGCCGACGATAATGAGACCCCAAAGACTCCTCTATACTCTCCGTAAGACTCACTCCCCGTAGCTAACAGAGCAGAAATCCCAGCACAGCGACCGAGTACTTTTTTGGTTATATTCTGGTTATTATTAGGAATTTTCCGGCGTGGTGATTCGCTTAATAGTTTAAGGCCCAGAAATAGAGATTCAATGTTAAGAAATTGCTCATTTAATGTGGAAAATTGTTTCCGAACCTCCGGGAAACCGTTTTGAGTTTGCTGCATAAACGTACGCATCTCGCCTTCAATCTCTCGGCAGGCCAAACAGGAGCATGTCAAACCAATGCTTTTGCCCAGAAGATCTCCAAGTTGGGCATAATGACCAACGCCAGCGCATTTTATGTGCGAGCAATTGTCGCTAGCCAGCAAGTTGGATAGGAGTCGCCGGTAATAGCTCCTCCAAATTCGCATCTCTTTGAGGTACAAACCAAAGACATTTTGGGTAATGAAAGAGAGACTGCGCTCAAAAACAAAATGGTCCAGTGAATGTACGATGAAGAGTGTGATCCAGCGACGATAGCATGGGAGCGATTTCGGTGAACAGCAGGAGCAGCGTCAATCCAGAGGGAGGTGAAGAAGCTCCACGAAAGGGAGAGTGCGATAGAGAGCGTTGAGCAGCTTGTTATCAGTTATAACAAAACAAAGCAACGGTTACTTTGTTGTTGTTGTTCGCGAATCACAGTCTTATCGCGTTTAAAATAAAACGAAGAATATGCGTTTAAAATTAAACTTTCGAGGTGTTCTTCATTTGTGGACCACTTCGCGATACAGCAGGTTGATTAAATCAGTTCGGAGCTGATAATAGGTTGCAGTTAGTTCGGGAAACGTTCAAAATTACGGATCGATAATAGGCCGACGTGTATAAAGTTCAGCGTTGAGAGAGGTATACATACAAATGTACATACAAATGCCTTGAAAATATATTTTGTCTTCCTATTCAAAATAGTAGATGTGAAGTTTTAACATCAAATGGCCCTATTACTTTGAACAACTTGATATGTTACCCAGAAACAGTATTTTTAAAACAACCAAGGCATTTTATGTACACAAATTTTCTAATAATTACGATATGCTAATTTGCAGAAAAATGCACAATCAGTTATAAATTAAAAAAATAGTACAGTTACCCTTTTCGATAAAACATACAAATTAATTACTTCAAAATCGGAAAGAACCCAAAATTTGTATATCCAAAAGACACCAGAACCAATTGAAAACTCAGGACACCAATAAAAAAAAATAGATTTTTCACAATTTCGATTAGATCACCTAAATTAGGAGGAAACTTTAAAGTTAAAAGGTTTATTAAATAAATTTAGAAATCTTGAATATAAAGAAGGAGACAAATTAACATTTACAAATACCATTAAACACATACAAAATACAACACATAACTCTCCAATTTATTCACAACAATATCCACTTGCTCAAGCACACGAAATTGAAGTAGAAAACCAAGTGCAGGAATTGCTAATGAAATAACTATATCTGTCCGATATCCAATTCCAAATATGGACGAAATTCTTCGAAAACTGTGTAAATGCCAATTCTATACAAGAACCGATTCGGCAAAATGATTTCGCCAAATAGAAAAGGAATCAATTCCTAAAACTGCATTCTCCACAAACGGTCATTACGATTATATTCGTATGCCATTTAATTTTACAAATATTCAAAGATGCATGAATAATTTATTAAGACCATTGCTTAACAAACACTGTTTAGTGTACTTAGATGACATCAAATTTTTCTCTGAATCCTTTACAGAACACTTGAAGCCAATTTAAAATTTCAATTACACAAATGTGATTTCTTAAAAAAAGAAGCTAACTTTGTTGGTCACATAGTATCTTCCGATGGTATTTAACCAAACCCTCTTAAAGGTAAAGCCATAGTTTCATACTCAATTCCGACAAAAGTAAAAGCGATTAGAGCTTTTCTCGGATTAATAGGTTATTATGGCAATTTTATTCCAAATTACGCAAACATAGAAAAACTCATGACCAGCTGCTTAAAAAAAGAAACAAATATAGGTACGCAAAAACATGAGTATATAAAGGCATTCGAAAAACTTAAAGCTTTGATAATTATTATTATTATAATTTTTTTTCACGGTGAAAATTTGTATTATTTGAGTTAAAATGTTAACTGTTACCTATGTGGCAGCTTTACAGGTTTTACATAAAAAATTGTACAATACATACTGCACATCAAGTAAATTACTATTAACATTTACATTACATTTTACTTTTAAATTATTTTACAATACATGTCCATAAATACTGCTACTGTGTACATTTTGTTCTCCATTGCCTCTAAGACAAAGTTGGTTACCCGGTGAAGCTGTTCTAGTGTGTCATGACTTTTTAGGAAACCGAATTGCCCTTGAGGAATAGCTTTGTTCACGCTACTCATTCTGAGGATGCGATCCAGTATTACCCTTTCCATCATATTTCCCAGCGCAGGTAAAAGACTAATGCCTATATGACTCTACTTAAGTAGGTTGCTTGTCAGGCTTTGGAATTATAGTTATGATTGCAGATTTCCACTTCCTTGGAAAGTGTCCCAGCCTCATAATGATATTAAATAGTAAGACCACGAAAACAGCTTTAAGGGAAAGTAATTTAAGAGTCTTGTTATCCAGAAGGTCCTCACCTGCAGATTTTTTAGCTTTGAGATTTTTTATCTGCGTTATTACTTCTCCAAACGTGACAGCATTTTAGGGGGGTGGGTCCATTTGGAATGGTTTTTCTAAGATTATTTGCGCCCTGCCTCACGTTTCTGCCGAAGAGATGTTGAAAGGCTTAAATCTATCCTATAAGCTGTTTGCAGAGTCGTCTGCCTTTTCCTGGCTTGAGGCGCACTAACCACCAGGAGGATTCTTGATGGGAGCCTTTGGGATAACCTGTCTTTTAATGCTGTTCGTCAGTTATCACAACGAATAGTTGGTTGATGCATCAGAGCTTGCATTTTCCAGCATTTCATTAAAGTGGTCCTGCTTGTTTTTTGCCAGAACTTTTCTTAGACGGTTAGATAGCCTTTTGTAAATGTTGTAGGCACGGAAGTCTCTTGTTCTTGAAAATTCTCGTGTTGCCCTTCGTTTAAGTCGTATGAGGTCTAAAGTTTTAAGGTCTAAAGTCTAAAGGTCTAAAGTTGTTTTGTGGAAGCATATTGTGTCTATTCAGGATGGGTAAATTTCTACTTCTTGGGGCAGCAAGTGTCGCGGCCAACTGTATTTTGTCCATAATGATCTCTACCGCATCTTCGATGTCTTCTGGATGGTTAATCCCGATGTTTAGATTAATGCTTCTTTTCAAGGTGTCTTTGAATTTTTTACTGAAGAGCCGGGAAATAGAGTAGTTCCATTTATGGTTTTGTATTGGGGAGTGTGGCTAAGTGTTGCTAGTACTGGCAAGTGGTCCAAAGACAGATCGTAGTTTGTTGCTATTGAAAACTTGTTTATTGCCACCGCCTTCATTATAAAGAAGTCCAAGGCTGTCGGGGTCAGTCTAATGTTAGATGGATAAAAGGTATGGTCACCTGTAGCTAAAACTTGGCTAGAGCTATTTACGATGGCCTCATGTAGACGTTTTCCTCGACTGCATGTCCTCAGATTGGTACTTTGGATTGTAATCGCCTCCTGCTATAAATTTAGGGCCCATTGCGATTAGTAGTTGGTCGAAGTCGTTTTTGGTTCAGGGCTCGTGGGGAGGAAGATACAAAGAGACTATTTTAAAGATACCACCATTCGTTGGTACATCGAGGCTGGTTATCTGGAAGTCAGTTCGCATTATTGGACTGTGGCTGATTAAAGTTTTAATAAATATTTCTGAGCCTCCCCTGGCGTTGTTACTGGGGTGGTTCACGTAGTATTGTTGATAGCCTAGGAGGTATACTTTTAGTCCCGGACGCATATAAGTCTTTGTAATTAGCATGATATCTATGGAGTGAGCCATAAGAAAAAGTCTAAGTTCTTCATTTTTCTGTACAATTCCTCATGCGTTCCATAATCCAAGTTTTAAAGTAGAGGCCATCATTTTTTAGCTATCACAACTTGGACTATCTCTCGAAAAGCCTTCTTTGCTTCGATCGTTTCAGTGATTAGTCTAAATAAATGATCTAATTGAGCGTTAATATCCTGGATAGCCTTTTCAACAGAAGGATATTTCTTGTTAGAGCTGCAATCCTCGCCACTTACAGTCGTATTTTGTTTAGCTGGAACGCTGGAGTTGTTTCAAGTACTGATCCTTACTATGTCTGCATACGAACATCCGTTTCTGACAGTCTGGGTGATCGTTACTTCTGAAAGGCGGCTTTCAAATTCTCCATTATTGTTGAGGTTGGGAGATCTTATTCCTGGCTTTAATTTTTTGGTTAACTGCACTCTGACTTTGCAGCCTTTAAAACTGACAGGATGATAATCTATGCAGTTTGCGCATGTGTACTGTTTGTTAACTGAGCCTCGCATTTTTTTGAGTTGGTAGGATGCATTCCCGCACAATTTCCACAAGTTGTCTTTAAGAAACAACAATTGCGGGTGTGACCAAAATTTTGGCAGTTGATACATTAAGCTTTGTTTTTGCTTTGATTGGCCTTCTCTACCGTTATCCTGTGCCTTCCAATTCAATTCACTTTAAGTGACTCGGCTACATTGGAAGTTGGCTTGAGGTTTATAAAAAACAAATTTTGCCTCGTTTTTAAATTGATAGCTTCTTCGTCATCGTTTTCGTCAATTGGAATTTCTTGCCATCTAGGCTTCCTTGGCGAGCAGATATTTAAAACCACGAAGCCTTTATCTGTGAAACAGCGCTCAATTTCTTCCTTATGAACTGTTGAGTGTAGATTCTTCAGCACCATCCTGTAAGGTTTCTCTCCAAGGCAGTCAAACTACGGACCACTTCTTTAAAGGCTGTGCATCTGACGTGTAGATTCGCGGAATTCCTGCTCTAGAAGTCCGAAGGATATAATTTCCTGCTGGAATTGGTTGGTTCAGGGAGCTTTCTAGAGTTCCGATGTTATTAACGTGGGGAACACATATAGGAGGTGGTTTTAAAGTTGCCGTTTGACGCAGCTGGACATTATTCGAACACAATTCTGCGTTACTTTCAATAGCTTCCTCGAAAGTGTCCATTTCGTCAACAGGTCTAATCTCCTCAGCTAAAGCTGCGAAGCGATTGTTGCGAAGGCCAATTCAGGACGAAGAAGTTTTTGTCGGAGACGCAAGGGAAGAGGTTTCTTTGCTCTTTTTCTTGTTTGAGTATTCTTTATCAGAGTCGGTAGGGACCCGTTTCCTACGTCTAGGCGGGGGTATGCTCTGAAAGGAGCATCTTTCGTGGTACCTCTTGAAAGCTATCAGCACCTAAAACTGATATATACTCCAACTGCCTATAAGCAATCTTGGCTCGTAACTCTGCTTTAGTGCACCCAGCGACTTCCGATATCTCGGATTCGATCGACCATACTTTCTTTTGAAAATCACTTTTTTTTTCTCGATAAAATAATAAAATTAGGTTATTTTTGCCAAAAACTAGGTTTTTTTTTGTTTTTGTCAGAAAGTAAAATCAAACTGATCCCATTCTCAATGATATTCAGTTTCTTTGATAATTAGTTTACTTTAACTACAGATGCCAGTAATTTAGCCCTTGGGGCAGTACTCTTTCAAAATGGTCATCCTATATCCTTTATTAGCAGAACACTTAACAAACAAGAATTAAATTACAGTGCTATCGGAAAAGAATTATTCGCCATAGTTTCGGCCACTAAAACTTTTCGACATTATTCGTTAGGGCGACAACTTCTCATTGTTAGTGACCATCAACCTCTTAGATGGCTTCATACCTTAAAGGCCCGAATGCTAAGTTACAAAGATGAAAAGCTAAATTAAACGAAAATTAATTTAAAATCGATTATATTAAAGGGAAGGAAAATTCAGTTGCGGATGCATTATCAAGAATTAAAATTGAAGAAAATCATCATAATGAAGTTACTCAACATAGGGCAGAAGAAGACAATAGCAACCTTATTCATTTACCAGAAAAGCCAATAATTATTTAAAAAAATAAATAATCTTTATTAAATCCGATAAAAATAAAGTAGAACATTTAATAATATTCGGTAACTCCAAGACTACAATTCAATATGATGTAATGACACTTGAAAAGGCCAAACAAATTTTACTCGATCATTTTATCCATAGAAACATTACCATTTAACATATATTGAGAGCGATGTAGATTTTGAAATTACTCAAAGAGAACACTAAAAAATTATTAATACCCCCTAAACAAAAGTAATTCTCAGTCTTTTCCTATTAAAGAACGTTGGTTCATACGCCGAATTCAAAGAAATCATACTTCAATCACATGAAAAACAACAAAAATGAAGTACATCCTATTTATAAGCTACAGTATTTACTGCACCGAAGAATAACCGTAGAAGAGCCACACAAGCGCACGCAACCTGTGCAGTGCACCAACTGCCAAGATTATGGACACACCAAAGCGTACTGCACCCTAAAATCCATCTGCGTCGTTTGCAGCGATGCCCACAGTACTGTAAACTGTCCTATAAATAAAAACGACAGTTCAATTAAGTTATGCAGCAACTGTGGCGAAAAACACACAGCCAACTGGCGTGGATGCATTGTTTACAAGGAACTCAAGAGTCGCCTAAACAAACGAGTGGATTCAGCTCGTGATCGTATCACACCAACAATTCACAAAGTAATGGTACCGACTAAAACTAACATCGCTTCGTCTGCCAGCCACCGAACAATGGCAAATTCTTCCTTTGCAAGTGTACTAAAATCAGGGATCCAAGTACCAACAGCAGTCACCTCCAGCGTCCAGCATAAAATTAACCAAATAAACACAAATAAACAAATAAACACACAGAACATGCAACAGCAGCCAATTGGCTTTGAAGCGATTATGCTTTCGATGCAGCAAAGCATGAACAACTTCATGACCTTCATGCAAGAAACTATGCAAGAGATTATGAGAAACCAAAACATCCTTATTCAAATGCTCGTTTCTTCTAAATCAGGATAATGACTCTCTTAATAATCACTACCTGGAACGCTAATGGCGTTTCGCGGCACAAGCTAGAACTTGCTCAGTTCTTAGCCGACAGAAACATTGACGTTATGCTACTCTCAGAGACTCACCTTACCGAAAAGTACAACTTCCAAATACCAGGATATAAATTTTACTTTACGAATGACCCGGATAGCAAGGCCCATGGAGGCACTGGCATACTAATACGATTGCGAATTAGGCACTACTTTCTTGGTAATTGGCAAGAAGACTGCTTGCAATGTACCTCTATAAACTTCCAATGCCATAACGGTGCTCTCACTCTGGCTGCTGTCTATTGCCCACCTCGCTTTACAATCTCTGAGGAAAAATTCACAACACTCTTTGACTCGTTTGGTGAAAGGTTTGTTGCAGCTGGCGATTGGAATGCCAAGCACATGTACTGGGGATCTCGGATAGCGAACCCTAAAGGAAAACAGCTGTACAACGCAATCATCAAACCGCAACGCAAACTAAACTATGTTTCCCCAGGAGCGCCTACATACTAGCCAGCAGATCCCATGAAGCTTCTAGATTTGATCGACTTTGCCATCCAGGCACTTCCAGAACTCTCATCTGATCACTGTCCGGTGCTCTTTCATCTTTTGTACCAGCTACAACACATCGAGCGACCGCATAGGCTTACAAGCAACAGGACCAACTGGGCGAGGTACAAAAAATATTTTTGTTCCCATACCGGCTTTTCTAGCCCCCTGGAAACCGAGCAAGACATTGATCAGTTTGCTGATGATAGAGAATCAATACTTGTTGCAGCAGCAAAAGCGTCCACTCCACAAGACAATCATGTATGCAGTATAAAGTTTAACAAGACAAGTAGAGATACTGAACTGCTTGTGCTTGAAAAACGACGACTTCGAAGGGAGTGGCAGGAGCACAGATCACCTGGCGCAAAGAGTAGATTAAAAGCAGCTTCTCGCAGACTTACCAATGCGCTTAAAGAAAGAAAGAAGAAGCGGACGCACAACTAAGGTACATCGAGAATCTCACGCCCACAGGCACAAAGAACTCGTTGTGGAAAAACCACAGGAACCTACAGGCACCAACAGAAACGGTTGTACCTCTTCGTAACTCTACCGGAAACTAGTCTCGCAGTGACACGGACAGAGTAAGAGTCTTCGCTGATTATCTTAAAAAAGTATTTCAACCAAATCCAGCCACTAACTCATTTACTCTCCCGCCTTTAACTGCATCTGACTTAGCACCACAAAATCCTGGCTACGACTTAATAACCCCGAAAATGATCATATAGCTCCCAATCTGAGCAGTTCTACGAATCTGCTTGCTCTTCAACGCAATTACTAAAATTGGATACTTCCCTCAAAGGTGGAAGAAATCAGTTATTATTATGATCCCTAAGCCTGGGAAAGACAAAACACAGCCATCATCATACAGGCCAATAAGCTTACTTACTTGTCTATCCAAGCTATTCGAAAAAGTGCTGCTACTACGCATCAGCCCCCACCTCAAAACACACAACACACTCCCATCGCACCAATTTGGTTTTCGGGCAAAACACGGAGCCATCGAACAGGTTAACCGCATCACAACCGAAATTCGCACTGCCTTTGAACAACGAGAATATTGCACAGCTCTATTCTTAGACGTTGCACAAGCATTCGATAGAGTATGGCTGGATGGACTTATGTTTAAAATAATCAAACTGCTGCCACAAAACATACATAAGCTTCTAAAGTCGTATCTATATAAAAGAGTGTTCGCGGTTAGATGCAGTTCAAGCACTTCAAACGATTGCATTATAGAAGCCGGAGTGCCTCAAGGAAGTGTTCTGGGCCCAATTCTATACACCCTATACACGGCGGACATCCCAACAAACGACCAGCTAACTATAACCACATTCGCTGATGACACTGCAATTCTAAGTCGATCCAGATGCCCAGTAAAAGCTACGATGCAGCTAGCACGCCATCTAACTTGTGTAGAACATTGGCTTGCAGATTGGCGCATACGAGTAAACGAAGAAAAGTGCAAACAGGTAACATTTACCCTAAACAAACAAAGCTGCCCGCCCTTGGTAATAAACCACACGCGCATCCCACAAGCCGATTACGTTACATACCTAGGCATTCATCTGGACAAGCGGCTCACCTGGCGGAAACACATAGAGGCCAAGACGACGCACCTCAGACTAAAAGCAAAGGATCTACACTGGCTTATAAACGTTCGCTCTCCCCTGAGCTTGGAGTACAAAGTCCTCTTATATAACTCTGTTTTAAAACCCATATGGACCTATGACTTCGAGCTATGGGGAAACGCATCGAGAAGCAACATCGACATAGTACAGCGAGCACAGTCTAGGATTCTGAGAATCATTGCTGGAGCTTCATGGTATCTTCGGAACGAGAATATAACAGAGACTTACAAATAAAACTTGTCATTGAGACAATAGCAGAGAAAAAAGTTAAGTACAGCCGCACATCCAAATCCTCTTGCAAGAAAACTTATTCGAGTATGCAGCCAAAGCCGACTGCACGAAACATTTCATAAAATGATATTTAGTTAGTTTAGAATAAGATTTGAAAACTTATTGTTAGTCTCTTAAGTAAAAGGGAAGATTCAATAAATAAGCAAAACATTGGAAAAAAAAATCACATGAAAAACTTGTACACCCAGGTATACAGAAAATGGCAAAATTATTTAAAGAAAATCACTTCTTGCCAAATAGCCAATTACTAATTCTGAATAAAATAAACGAATGCAACATATGCAATTTGGCTAAAACAGAAACTAGAAACACCAAACTGCCTTTTAAAATCACACCTAACCCTGAACATTGCCGAGTAAAATTTGTGGTAGATATTTATTCATCTGAGGGAAAAAACAGCAAATTAAAACAAAGGACTGGATAGAATGCAGAAACGCATTAATAAGCATTTTAAATCAATTAGGTATACCTAAATTACTAAAGGCAGGCAGAGACGAAGCTTTCTCCAGCGTAGCTTTGAAGCGATGGCTTGAAGAAGAAGAAATCTAATTACAGTTCAATACAGCAATAAACGGGGTAGCAGACGTCGAAAGATTCCTACTTACACAAAACAATAAATGAACTAGTGAGAAAAGTTATCTTCGGCTTGCCGAAGATGGTATACCCTTGAAAACAAAAAAGTTTTCTATACAAAGACTTGTTTTCATATCGGTCGTTTGTATGGTAGCTATATGATATAGTGGTCCGATCCGGACCAAACTTTCACAAATCGTGTATGGCTATATCAAATAAATAAATGTTGAATTCGGTTGCAAAAGCTTGGAAAACAAAAAAATTTTCCATACAAAGACTTGTTTTCATATCGGTCGTTTGTATGGCAGCTATATGATATAGTGGTCCGATCCGACCGATTCTTAAACATGATCTGCGTGCAACAAAAATAATGATCTGGTAAATATTTCAAAACGCTAGCTTTAAAACTACTGTCTTTTTTTTTTATTCAAAAAATGTTATTCAAAAAAGTTTCTATTCAGAAACAGACGGACATGGCTATATCGACTCGGCTGTTGATGCTGATCAAGAATATATATACTTTGTGGGGTCGGAGATGATTTAATGCGTTACACATTTCTGGACAAAATTATAATACCCTTTTTCAAGGGTATAAAAAAATTCGTATAATCAATTCATCTGATGATGAAGAAGTAAAATTAAGCAAAATAGAAACAATCCTTTAAACATACCATAAAAAACTAAAATACCATAAAAACCATAAAATTAAACATGACACTACTGGACAGACACCTGCTCAAACTTTCTTAGACGCTGGGCATCCAATGTTGGACACTCAAAAAATTTAAGAAATAAATAAAATAAAATAAATTAAGACCAACAGGAATTTAATATTGACACTAATTACAGAAAAGGTCCACAGAAAGTCAAATTAGAAAATTTAAACCAATCAAAAATGTAGAGCAGACAGCCCCTAACCATTAAAAAATCACTTATAAAAATAGAGTTATTCACTACTACAAAATACAATTAAAAAAACGAAAGAAAAATAATCAACTTTCAATTTCAAAGCCACCTGGTATAACATTATTTCTTATACTGATCACAGCGGTTCATGGACAGAAAATTCAAATTAATAATATTGACACTAACCACGGATGTCTCATTTTTTCTGATAATCCAGTCCAGATACCACCCTTCTTTGAACATCATTGCTTGAAAATTAATTTAACTGAAATAGACATCATTGTTAGTTGCTTAAGTCGTAGGTTGGCCTGGTTGCGCTTGTTAATTAGGTGTGGACGCCATGTGAGCCTGCGGTCCAGGGTCAGCCCTAGATATTTGGGAGTGTTATTCGTTGGGATGGTTTCCCCGTTGAGTGTGACGGGGGGCATTCTCCCCTGCGTAGTGCGACGGTTGTATGTGAGGATTTATCCGCGTTGACAACGATGTTCCATCGTTTCAGACATGGATCGAGAGCATCCAGTTGTCTTTGGATGATGGCTGATGCTTCCTGAGGATCTGTGGCGGAGGCTAGGAAGGCGGTGTCATCAACATATGTGGCTACTGTGAGGTTCCGGAAGAGGGTGATGGGGAGGTCCGCTGTGTAGAGTGTGTACAAGATGGATCCAAGAACACTGCCTTGAGGTACTCCTGCCTTGAGGGCCTAGGCGTGCTGGTTGATGATCCGCATCTCACTCGGAATTCTCTTTCCTCCATGTACGATTTGAGGAAGGCGAAGTGGGAACTGGGAAGGTTGCGACTTGAATTTAAAAAGGAGTCCAGAGTGCCAGACTCTGTCAAACGTGTGTGAAGCGTCTGAAGCCAAACTGGTCGTCAGGGATCAGTCCGCCCTCATCCAGATTTGGCAGTACTCTGCGCAGAAATACTCTTTCAAGTATTTTGGAGAGGATTGCCAGCAAACTAATTGGACGATACGATGCTAGATTGGCTTCAGGTTTCCCAGGCTTGAGGAGGACAATTACTTCAGCACGCTTCCACACTTTCGGGAAGTACCCTAGACGGAGGCAGCTGTTAAAGATGTTAGCTAGCCTTTGGGAACAGATTAGGGGCAACATTTTAAGTGCTGTTGCATCGATTCGGTCAGGACCTGGTGACTTGCCATTTTTTAGGGAGGCGATCTCTTGCGCAATCTCCTCTGGTTCGACGGGGTGTATTGGCAGGCCAGGAGCACTTGGGCTGTCTACGAACCTTATGGTGGCAGCGCTCTCTTCGCCAGTGCATCTGTCGAACGGTAAGAATGAACTATGTAGATGGTCAGCAATGGCTTCTGCTCTTTCGACCTCAGACCGACACCAGGAACCGTCCACTTTGCGCACGGGTGATATCTTCTTCGCAGGTCTTCTTATGTGCCTCGTAACATTCCACAGATTGTGCTGCGGGTCTCCAGGTTCCAGCTCCTCAAGGAATCTATGGAAAGAGTCCTGCCGTAAAATGGATAGTTTGTCTTCAGTTCCTTGGTGGCATGATTAAGTGCTGTCTTGTCCCTGGGGTTGCGCGAGAAAAACCAGACTCTTCTGAGGCACCTTTTTTCAACCACGAAGGCCGTAATTTCAGGTGACCACAAGTGCACTCTTTTAGGTATTCTCGGGGTAGTCGGTGGAGGAAGATTCGCAAACTCAGCAGCATTGTGCATCTCTTTGGTTACTTTTTCGATGGCCGCATCTATGTTGCTTGGTGTGGAAAGAGGGGGATCTGGGTTCAGGGAGGAAAGCATCCAGAACGTAAACTTGGGGGCATCCCGGTGAGTCTTCTAGGCAGTGTTTTTGTGAGAGCTGGGAGCATGTTAACTGCGCTGTGATCGGATAGCAGTTTATCATAGCTTGAGCATGTTATCTTAGAGTGTCCTATGCCCTTGGAGACGGCGAAGTCCAGCAGATCCGGCTGCTTTAAAGGGTCGGTAGGCCAGTGTGTGGGTTTTCCAGTGGAATGGCAGTCCAGATTCTTCCGCTGCAGGTACTTATGGAGCTTTATGCCTTTGGGGTTGTTTGTGCGAGACCCCCACCAGGAGTGTTTGGCGTTAAAGTCTCCGGCTGCTATAAAGCGAGGACCGAGGGACTCGAAGAAGTCCTGAAGGTGGTCCTCGGTTATCGAGTGTCTGGGTGGGAAGTAAACCGCACCAATGGTGATATCTCCCTGTGGGCTAGAAATCCTGGCCACGGCGCACTGAGCCCATTCCTCCTGAAACACGGGAAGTTCCGTGTACTGAATGCCACTCCTGATGAGCATAGCTGCTCCTCCGCGTGCTCTGCCAGATGGATGGTGGGCATGTAATAGTTCGTACCCGCTAATGTTAAACTAGGATCTGGGACAAAAGTGGGATTCCGAAACTAGAAGAACATCGATATTGTCTCTTTAAATGAGGTGCTCTACTTCGACTTTACTTCTCTGCAGGCCGTTTGCCTTTTCCATCATCCTCTCAATCGATCCTTCCATGCGGGCAAGCATCGTATAAAGCTGGTTGGGTTGTGGGGCTTCGGGAGTGGTATGAGGGGTTTGTTGGGGATTCGTTGGCTGTGTCGCTTAGTTTCCTAGAAGTACGTCCCTATAACTTGTACCATTAATGATAGTTGGTATCTGGATGATAGGTGGTTTGTTGCTACTCTCAACGGGTCTGGCTTTAGGAGATTGCTCTGCCTTTGCCTTTTTGTAGGCAGGGCATCCTCTGAACGACGCAGGGTGACCAGCTTGGCAATGTAAACAGCATGCTTTCTCGTCATCTTTTTTGGTGCATGTCGGATGGCAGAGTCGTGAGAATCACCACATTTCACGCAGCGATGTTCCAGGAAGCAGTAGCCTCTGTGTTGTTGCTCGCTGAAGTCTCTTGATGACCGCCCTGTACGCTCTCTCGTCCTTTGGTTGGAAGTTGCGGTGTCTTTTGTTATGTGCCACGAAGTGCTGGCGTAGGGTTGTGTAGGACTCCTTGTCTGGCATCATTTAGCGTACGTTGTTGTTTGTCTCCGTTTTGTACGAGAAATCCTTTTTGGTACCGACTAGAGTCGTTATCGTCTTGACAAGCGCGGTAATGTGAGTCACGTCTGGAATGTAGAGCGGGAGAGCCTTGATGGTCTTTGGGATCGGGTTCGGTTTCTCTGCTGTTTTAAATGCCACTGCCTCTGCAGCAGTTTCGGGTTCGTCATGTTCGCCGTCGTCTTCTTTGCTTGAGAGAAGGGCAAAGGAGTTGTTTGCCAGCTTGCTATGCATATCTGCGCTGGTGCTAGACGTGAGGCTCCTCTCCTTGCCTTTTACGTGCGGGCTTACGCTTGTTCTCGCCGGGCTCCGAGTAAGAAGAACTCGAACTAGAGTCTCTGCTCGAGCTGCACTTCCTTGCTTTGAGAGCCTTTCTGCAGGGCATTGTCTTGCCAAGCTTGGTGGCACGCGCGGTAGCCTGCCAATCCACGCTTTAGGTTGTGGAAGATTAAGCGAGTGGAGGGGGAACTGGGCACCGTTGGCCGGTATGCCAACCGCACTTTGCTTTTGATGAGTTGTACACAGCTTGTACAGCGAGAAAAATTTTTATTTTTTTTTTAACATTCTTATTTTGTATTTAAAATCTATCCAAGTGGACAGTCATTAAATGGTTTGGGGGAGACCTTGACTTAAGGGAGGTACATGGAATGTATATCTAATAAGGTTGACTTAGGTGTCTATTGGTTGGGTAGGTCAAGCGGGTGTTTCCTTTTCAGGCGTCTTAGGGATTGGCTATTATCTAGGAGGTTGATGGCCAGGTGGTTGGGGTGGTTGTCCAGTCTTTTTATGTATCTTTCGCTGAGACGGGTTATCTCCTCTGCTACACATCTAATTCCAAGCTTTTTATAGATTATTGAGTTTTCGTGGTACGGATGGGCGTTTGAAGCTGTTCTCAGGCATTTATTCTGAAACAGCTAGATTTTGATGCGGTTAGAACAGCTTGCCGTGCCCCAAAACTGTATCCCATATATCCAGATTGGCTTCAGCACTACCTTGTAAAGAAGCAGCTTGAATTTTACTTTGAGCTTGGACCTTCTCCCCAGGAGCCAATGCAGTTGCTTAAGTCGTAGGTTGGCCTGGTTGCGCTTGTTGATTAGGTGTGGACACCATGTGAGCCTGCGGTCCAGGGTCAGCCCTAGATATTTGGGAGTGTTATTCGTTGGGATGGTTTCCCCGTTGAGTGTGACGGGGGGCATTCTCCCCTGCGTAGTGCGACGGTTGTATGTGAGGATTTATCCGCGTTGACCACGATGTTCTTTGGATGATGGCTGATGCTTCCTGAGGATCTGTGGCGGAGTCTAGGAAGGCGGTGTCATCGGCATATGTGGCTACTGTGAGGTTCCGGGAGGGGGTGATGGGGAGGTCCGCTGTGTAGAGTGTGTACAAGATGGATCCAAGAACACAGCCTTGTGGTACTCCTGCTTTTATGGGCCTAGGCGTGCTGATTGATGATCCGCATCTCACTCGGAATTCTCTTCCCTCTGTGTATGACTTGAGGAAGGCGAAATGGGAACTTGGGAGGTGGGATTTAATTTTGAAAACTAGTCCAGGGTGCCAGACTCTGTCAAACGCCTGTTTGACATCCAGCATAACAGCGCAGCAGTACTTCTTCTTTTCGAAGGCCTCAAGTATGCTCTCAACAATCTAGTGGCATTGCTCAGGTGTTTCATTAAGGCGTCTGAAGCCAAACTGGTGATCAGGGATCAGTCCGGCCTCGTCCAATACTGGCTGTGCTCTACGCAAAAATACTCTTTCAAGTATTTTAGATAGGATTGCTAGCAAACTAATCGGACGATACGATGCTAGATTGGCTTCAGGTTTCCCAGGCTTGAGGAGGACAAATTCTTCCGGTCGCTTCCACTCTTTGGGGAAGTACTTTAGACGGAGGCAGCTGTTAAAGATGTTGGCCAGCCTTTGGGAACAGATTAGGGGCAACATTTTAAGTGCTGTTGCATCGATACGGTCAGGACCCGGTGACTTGCCATTTTTTAGGGAGGCGATCTCCTGCGCAATCTCCTCTGGTTCGACGGGGTGTATTGGCAGGCCAGGAGCACTTGGGCTGTCTACGAACCTTATGGTGACAGCTCTCTCTTCGCCAGTGCATCTGTCGAACGGTGAGAATGCACTATGTAGATGGTCACCAAAGGCTTCTGCTCTTTCGACCTCAGTCCGAGAGAAATTGACTAATTTTTTCGCACCATATAATATAATTGTTGTGTTTACATTTTTTTCGTCGATTCCGTCAATTAGATACTGTATGAAAGCGTCATCTGCAATTTCGCCTTGAGAAACTCGAAAATACACTCGTTGTTGCCACGTTTCGTTTGCGCGAGTTGCTCGTGAAGTAGCTTGCTGCTTCCACTCGACTTAAATTTGCCTAGGAATGCTATTTTGTGTGAATTCCACGAGTTTAAGCCACTAGTCCACGAGTCTCGCTCAACACAAACAGTTTTGCAATTCCTATTAGTGCCTATTTTGCAACCAAAAACTTCTGGAAGTCATTCCAATACATGAGCATCGTTTGTTCTTCGTATTCTTCTATCCAAACTTCGACTGAATTAGTATAAGTGCCATCATAACTGCGTATGCTCTCTTCTACTGATCGCAAAGCGTGGGATCGATATTCTATCGTTTTCTGTAAATGCGTTGCACCTGATAGTCATCTCGACTGTTCCTTGTACATTTTCATCATTTCTGTCGGCGTTCGTTTCACTGTTCGGCGTCTGAAACATAACGTTTTCTGCTTCACCGTTCGTTTTCATCGTCTGTTTCGTTTTCGTCGACTTCGCTCGACGCCAGTAAGCGGTTAATCTTTAAGTTGCGGAAAATGTGTATATGCAAGTCTTCGTTTCTGTACCATATGCGTAGCACGATAGATATTGACACAAGGTCAGCCTGGGTCAAATTATACACTGCGTATTTATTCTTTGCACCATATCTCTGGTCATTTTCGGCAAAATCGAAACCAGTAAATTCCCGTAGTCATTGACGATTACTTCTGTCTCTTTCATTCTCGAAGACAAACTTATGCAGTGCTTAATGCTTTCTTTCTAGCTTGAGCGTAGGCTAGCACCTATGAAATTTTTTAATCCTCGGATTAGCGGTAAGTTCCCTGCGAATTTTTTTTGATTTTTAAGTAAACTAAGAGTAACTAAGAGTAATCCTTAGTTCCACCAAGGAAAAGTACCCATGACCGAAGTCCTACTTCAAAATTAATGTCTTGCGCGTCTTTTGAGACTCATTTCAAGGCAATCGGTTAATTAATTTATAAGTAATAGCTCTGTACTTTTTTCCTTTTATATCAGCGGTAAGGCCTATACACAAGTTGTGTGGAATGTTTTTACAAAAGCGATTTTTGTTGCAAAAATATGATTATTATATAAGAGATATAATAATATATTATTAAAACGCCTGAGAAAAACTCGCTTCTACTGCTACGATTGTAACAAAGCGCCTTGTATGGAAAATTCTGAACAAATGCAGCTCTGTGAAATTGTGCAGCACAAAATTTAAATTTAAATTCATGAAATTAATTACAGTTTTCACTTTTCAAATAAAAAATATATAAAATATCATAATAAGCAAGTAATTTTGTCTATTTATTAAACTTTCACTTGTGTGTACCGCTCAACATGCAAAAAAATTCGCTTTTGTATAAACATTCCATAAAAATTGCACTGACGCCCGTACGGACCTTAGCGCTGAAATAAGGGTGGAAAGGTTACCGCCAATCCTAGGGTTAAAGTCTGTAAGAAAAAATTCCTTCATTGAAAGTTAAAAAACCGAGTAGGCCTGTAAATTGAATTGTTGCAATCATAAGCTAAGGCCATTATATTTTAGGTTATGTGGATTCGACGTACCGCCGAAAAGGTATCCCTCCTTACTGTTGGAAACATTACATATAGTGGAGATCCTAGGATTCGAGTAAAGTTTCAGTACCCAAACAATTGGCGCCTATTGATAAATCCTACACAGAGGGAAGACGCTGGAACTTATATGTGTCAGGTTTCCACACATCCACCACGATTTTTTACTACAAATCTAACCATACTGGGTAGGAATTTATGTTACCCATATATATATTTTTATTAATAGTCGATTGGCTTTTCAGAACCACCCCTAAGAATAATCGATGAAAATGAGAGAGACATTGGAGACCGATACTATAAGTCAGGAAGCACGGTAGATCTACAATGTCAAGTATCGCGCAACTTTTTTGAGAAGGAAGGATTAAACCTACTTAAGACATTGGAGGCAACAAAATATTTTTCGAAAATTGTACACAACAGTACAACCAGCGATGCAAATTCTAAAAGCAATGTAAATAAGTACAATAATACCGGGAAGGAATTAGTGGCAAATTTTTCAAATTTTGTTACTTGGGAAAAAGACGAAGAATTGATACACAAATTGACAAAACAAATTTCAAGGTATGCCCAGAATCTCGTTTACATAATAAAACAAATATTTTATTTTGTAGCATATCAATTTTATTAAAAGCCACCCATTTTTAGGATACGTTTAAAAGAGCTTGATGTCATAAAAATTTTTGGCTTTCAATAAAATTAATATGCCCAATTTATTACATCTTCTGCATAGTTAAAGTAACATTAAACGGATGTAATTTTAAACCAGAAAGAAAGCTAGCTTGATTCGGGTGAAGTCGAAGCTTATATACCCTTGAAGTCAAATGGCGTCTTTATTTGGTAAAAGATATAGCAAATATTGGAAACAATTGACTGATCCGTATAAGAACTATTGAACATATAAGAACTTTCCTTAAAAATCTATTTTTGAATAAGTCCTAAGCTTTTACTTCCAAAACCGCAAAAATATTGTTATATGATACATTCGCCCGATCCGTATGATATTTATTAGTTCATTAAGCTAATAAATAAAATTAATTAATTTTCTAGGTGGGCTGAGCAAACACATGGAAGTTTCAGCATATCCGATCGTTCAGTTATATGGCAGCTATGGGATATATTTAATCGATGCCGACTGATATATTGCAACGGAAAGAGGGGTGTTACAGTTTTCTGGAGTCAGCTGGCCAGTCATACGGCTGCCGGCGGAAACAAAGTCGTGTTTTTTACAAAAAATAATCTATTTATTTAATTTAGAAATTATTCTATTAAGCAGTTGCCTTTTCTTAAAGATATGCCCACGCATAGGCTGAGGCTGTTGGGTAAATTGAATGTTAATAACGGATTTGGAACGCTTATTTTTTTGTTTGTCTGTTTTGATTTGTTTTTGACAATGTTTTGATGTTCGTATGTTTAATATAAATGCGTTATTTTGTTCATTTTTTTTATAAATATATTATGCATATTAAGTACAACCCACCTCCCGCCCAACCAGACGCGAGGTTCGGCCGTCTTTCGTACGGCTCGAATCGCTATGATAGATTTGAGAGAATAGAGTGTAAAATGGGTAAACAGGCAGAAGAGTACTTTTGTTACTCTGAAAGGTAGGTGAGAATTGAAGATTTGAGAAAGAATAAATGATTAAAGTGATGAGATAAATGCCATTAAAGTACGAACACAATACCTAAATGGCACAATTTGGGCATATGTTGAATAACAAAGGATTACGATTATAAAATTTTTAGTACGTCTATAAGGAATGTACGCCAATACTGTTTGCCAAATTCGGGATGCATCGGGACTTCATTAAACACTTTTAATACATGAAGTGTTTGACCGTTGATTAAATGAGAAATGCATAGACTCTTGCGATAAACTCAATGGTTTCGGGAGGTTTAAAAGCAAGCCTTAAACTACCAACTGCAATACTACGTGGAAAAATTGAAAAATCACCCTGAAAAAATATATGCACTGCTCCAGCTTCACAATTGGCAGTGGATTATGTTAAAGAGCATGCCTGGCTCTTAAAAAAATGTTCAAATGTTGATCTTCTGAAATCTGCCGAAATCTGGCAGAATCTGCCGGTAGGAACAACCCGCCTGGCCCTATGCATGACAGACAGACAGACAGACAGACAGACAGACAGACAGACAGACAGACAGACAGACAGATAAACAGACACACAGACAGACAGACAGACAGACAGACAAACAGACAGACAGACAGACAGACAGACAGACAGACAGACAGACAGACAAACAGACAGACAGACACACAGACAGACAGACAGACAGACAGATAGACACACAGATAGACAGACAGATAGACAGACAGGCAGACAGACAGACAGAGAGATAGACAGACAGACAGACAGACAGACAGACAGACAAACAGACAGACAGACAGACAGACAGACAGACAGACAGACAGACAGACAGACAGACAGAAAGACGGACAGACAGACAGACAGACAGACAGACAGACAGACAGACAGACAGACAGACAGACAGACAGACAGACAGACAGACAGACAGACAGACAGACAGACAGACAGACAGACAGACAGAAAGACAGAGAGACAGATAGACAGATAGACAGACAGACAGACAGACAGACAGACAGACAGAGAGGCAGACAGACAGACAGACAGACAGACAGAGAGAAGAGAGACAAGAGAAACAGACAGCAGAA
>JAWNPH010000027.1:97500-147500 GCA_035047645.1 Drosophila merina
TCGTTTTCAACGTTCAATTTCCTTTTTGTGGCATATAAAGCTTTTAAGGCAACAAAAAACTTCATTCTTTATACACCATATTGAATTTAATACAAGATACGCTCGCTTTTCAAGATCATCTTGATCATTGCTCTTACATACACACAACTTTGTATGTGTGACTTTTGTATTTTCAACACGCCAACACGACTCTTCTTCTGAGTCCCTTTTTTTGAACCAGCATTTTCTGCAAGCAATTGGGAAAACCCAGTAAGACCCAATTAGTTCAATCAAACAAAAAATTTAACAAGATTCGATTAGATAAACAACCATAATCAAACCAAAACAATTCCTAGTCTAACCATTACCAGGTTAGACTAGGAATTGTTTTGGTTTGATTATGGTTGTTTTTATACCCTTGAAAAAGGGTATTATAATTTTGTCCAGAAATGTGTAACGCATTAAAGGAAGCATCTCCGACCCCACAAAGTATATATATTCTTGATCAGCATCAACAGCCGAGTCGATATAGCCATGTCCGTCTGTCCGTCTGTCCGTCTGTTTCTATGCAAAAAATAGACAGTAGTTTTAAAGCTAGCGTTTTGAAATTTTTACCAGATCATTATTTTTGTTGCAAGCAGATCAAGTTTAAGAATTGGTCGGATCGGACTACTATATCATACAGCTGCTATACAAACGACCGATATGAAAACAAGTCTTTGTATGGGAAACTTTTTTGTTTTCCAAGCTATTGCAACTGAATTCAACATTTATTTATTTGACACAGCTATACATGATTTGTGAAAGTTTGGTCCGGATCGGACCACTATATCATATAGCTGCCATACAAACGACCGATATGAAAACAAGTCTTTGTATGGAAAACTTTTTTGTTTTCCAAGCTATTGCAACCGAATTCAATATTTATTCATTTAACATTGGCATACACAATTTGTGAAAGTTTGGTCCGGATCGGACAACTATATCATATAGCTGCCATACAAACGACCGATATGAAAACAAGTCTTTGTATGGAAAACTTTTTTGTTTTCCAACCTATTGCAACCGAATTCAACATTTATTCTAATGACATAGCCATACATAGTTTGTGAAAGTTTGATCCGGATCGGATCACTATATCATATAGCTGCCATACAAACGACCGATATGAAAACAAGTCTTTGTATGGAAAACTTTGTTGTTTTCAAGGGTATACCATCTTCGGCAAGCCGAAGATACCTTTTCTTACTTGTTTTTTTTTAATTTAATTTATTTATTTAAAAATTTAACATTGATCTGCTAAATATAAATACAATATAACTATTCTAAGAGGTATTCTAGAATTTTAAATTTTTAACTTTAACGGAGAGTTCAGGGGATAAAGTATGAGATAAGAGGTTATAGTTTTTACAAATAGTGCGAAAGGGATCGTGTTCAGCGTAGTTGAATCTGCAAATAGGTAACCAAAGGGGTCGGAAGGACCTAGTTTTCCTATTAAGGAAGCAAAAAGATAATTAGTTTAGAAGGTGTTTGGAATCAACCATGCCATGGATAAGCATATGTGGAAACATGACCCCAGCACAGGTTCGACGCTCCTTCAGTGGAGGTAACTTTAACAATTTAAGCCTGCAACGGTACGGCGGGAGACGATTATCAGGATCCCAGTTTAAGTTTTTTAGTACAAATAAGAAGAACTGTCTTTGCACCGACTCAATGCTGTTTTGGTTAGGGAGTATTGAGGACTGCAAACGCACGAGCAGTATTCAAGGATAGGACGAACTAGAGTGATATAGATGGATTTGGTGGTGATAGGATCGATAAATTCTTTTTTTTATTATTTTTTTTTATTTATTGGGGCAAGCGGGGACACCACCGACCTCTTTATAGCCTTGCTTGGTATTATTTTAGCCCAAAGGGCGCGAGTTACCACTTTCAGTGTTCCCCTGCAGACTTCCTGTACTACGCCTATGCCATCAACCGGGACTCTGGGCAGCAGCAACACACACAACTCACAGAAGTATGCGAGACAGGGACAGAGTGATCTACTTGCGGAACTACGTAGCAAAACACACACATATATATATAAGAGCTGCTTGTGAGCAGCACAATAATCGCTTTCAATAAATATTGGTTTTGTTCACTTCAACCAACGACGACGTGTTTTATTAGATCACTTTAAACATTTGTAAAGGGATGGCTTTTCCGAGTGGTGGAGTAATGTTTTATTGGAATGAATAAGAGGATAACATTAAGAAACTAATTTAATTCTGGTTGTACAAAACTTGGCGTGCTCTCCGTTCGCTCGTGCCTTTCGATCTCTTCTCTTCTTCTTATATATATCGGTATCGATAGAATACCGAGTAACTATCGCTTATATTGGTTCCTGCATAAATATTCTTCCTTGCCAAGAACCTGCTCGTTACATTCGGCCTCTCCTGACAATCGCAGCGTCCTCGCGAGATTAGTCGTCTGGGTCGTCTTCTTCGTCGTTGTCTTCATCTGACTCGTCGGGTGGAAGTTCGCACCAGCGTTTCATCTTATCTGATGAATACACTGACTTACAGTGTCTCTGCTTTCTGTGTGCATGCGCGATAACTTCAACTAGATATCGGTCGTTGAGCAGCACTTTGGATACAATAAAAGTTTGCACGACGTGCCCGTGCTGAAAGGCTCGTTCTCGACCAAGACAATGTCTCCAGGATTATAGACAGTTGGCTTGGAATGGATGGCATCGTATCTCTGCTTGGCAGCAGCTCGGTGGTCGTTAACTGTAGTCGCAGCATCAGCTCGGAGCTTCTCCAATTCGGCATCAGTCAAATTGCGTAGCTCTTGATTTTGGATCACGTTCGTCAGCGTGTTATTTAGGACATCTCGGGCCTCATAACCATATAGAAGCTGGAATGGGGAGCATTTAGTAGTGATATTTACCATGGTATTGATGCTCCACTGGATTGATCGCAGCATCTCGTCCCAACGTTTCTCGTTTTCATTTGAAGGCAAAAGCATTGACAAAATAATTCGATTTGTCCGTTCTGCATTACCATTGGCTCTTGGTGTTCTCACGGCGTTGAGTATGTGCTTCACATTGTTTGATTTACAATATTTCTCAAAATCTTTTGAGGTGAATGCGGTCCCTCGATCGGTAACGATACGATCTGGCATTCCAACGTAGCTTGTGACTTTTTGCAGGGCATCTAGGACGTGCTTTGTTGCTGTACTTTTCACTGCTCGAACTATGGTGAACTTTTGTAAAGGCGTCGACAAGGACTAGAATATGTTCATTTCGCTTTGAACTCTTCGGAAACGGTCCCAGGTGATCCATGTGAACGGTTGAAAAGGGTATCGGCTTGGTGTCATCGTAATGATACTGACCTTCTTGGCGTCCTCCTGGCGCTTTATACATTGCGCAGCCGACACAGGACTTAATGTAGTCTTTTACAAAATTACGCATTCGGGGAAACCAAAACAGATTCAAAATCCGACTGATGGTTTTATCTGTGCTCATGTGTCCGGCTTTGTCGTGACATTCGAGGAGAATATGAAATCTCAGCTGCTTCGGCACAACCCATAGCATCTTGCTGTTATATTTTCGAAACAGGCGATCTTGCTCAATCACGTACTCTTCGTTGTCAGATTTCTTCTCGGCTTTCATATTCGCAACAATTTTCTGGATTTTCTCGTCTTGTAATTGTATGGCAAACAACCAGTCAGCTTCATCAATGATTGTTTTAGAGATCTTCAGGGATGCTGTCTCCATCACATGTTCTTTTTCAACTGGCGCTCTATTTAACGCGTCAACGTGGCACATCTATGTTCCTTCTCGATGAACAATATCTATGTCAAACTCTTGGATTCGTAACCATCATCTTGCAATTCGTGGTATCAGCTCTCGTTTTGTCATTGCTGTTTTCAAAGCGTTACAATCAGTGATAACCTTAACCATTTTTCCATAAATGTAGTATTTGAATCGTTCTAATGACTCGACGACGGCTAAAGCTTCTAGCTCGTAACTATGGTAGTTTTTCTCTGGGTTGGAAGTGGCTAGGCTATAGTATGCGATTGGCTTCAGTTGATCTTCATCTTTCTGCATCAAAACTCCCGCTAACCCAACGGCACTTGCATCCGTATGTACTTCATGTTCGGCATCTAGGCGGTAGCTAGTCACAACAGACTTTGACATAACTTTAACTTTTCAAAAGCATCGTCTTGTGGCTGTTCCCATTTGAAGTTTTGGTCCTTGCGCAAAAGAATTCGCAATGGCTCTGATATTATTGCATATCCGGGTACGAATTTCCGGAAATATCCAGTGAGACCCAAAAACTGTCGAACTTCGGTGATATTCTTTGGCTTTACAAATTCTGCAATGGCTTTAGTTTTGACTTCTCCGGGGCTGATTCCATCTGTGTGTGTTTGGTGACCAAGAAATGTGCTTGTTTGTACAACTGTTTGTACAACTCACACTTATCTCGATTCAAAGTTAATCCGCAGTCTCGTAACACTTGTAAAATTCTCTCAAGTTTTTCATACATTTCATTAAACGTTTGGCTGCCAATGAGGATATCGTCCATGTAATGCATCATGTCGCCTTTCTTCACACGCTTTTGCAACTCTGCCATGAGTCGATTGAATGCAGCAGGTGCATTCTTCAGCCCAAACGGAAGACGTTTAAACTCAAACAATCCATCCGTGGTGATAAATGCAGTGAACTTTCTACTTTCTGGATCCGTTTTGATCTGATAATAGCCGCTATTCAAGTCAAGGGATTAAAAATATGCGAAGCGCTTCGCTTCCTGCAGCCTTTCCTCAATATTCGGTACTGGGAAGATTTCCTTTCTGATGAGCTTGTTCAGGCGGCGGTAATCGATGCAAAGTCGATCACTACCGTTCAGCTTCTTGATGAGCACCACTGGGCTGGCGTACTCTGACGTGGACGGAGTAATAATGTCTCGTTCCAATAGTTCGTCGACCATCTTGGCGACAACTTCCTTCTTCGGCTCGGAAACTCGATATGGCGCTTGGGAGACTACTTGGCCACTTTCAACAACAATTTGTGCCTGGACGACGTTTTTCTTGCCTAGGCCTTCCAATCCTGTGGAGAAAACCTCGGCAAACTTCTCGAGCAGACTGCATACTTTGCTCCTTTCTACAGCTTTCGTAAACAGCTTATCCTTATTGGATGCGCCCAAACGCATCACCTGTGCGGCTTGGCAAATCTCATCTGTGGCATGAAACTTATTACATTTGGAGCAACGCGTCTTCTTCCTTTCCTTTGGGCATGAATTTGCAAAATGCCTGACATCTCCGCAATTAAAGCATGCTTTAGGTTCTCTTGGCTTTGGTTGCTTCATCTCATTTTCCAGCTTTACCTCAAAACTACTGGATTTGGGTACGAACTCTTTCTTGTTGGCATTGGGCCTGCCTCTATTTATAAAATATGACTCGGCAGCATCGCGAAACTCCTTCATAGTCGAAAAATGAATGGCTGCAATACTGTTTTGCAACTCTTTGTGCTGTAGGCCCGCTCGAACATATCGGATGACTGCTGCTTCACAAAGCTTGAATCGCACTCCAAGTGCTGACATACGGAAACAATACTCCTTTACGGTTTCCTTCGATCGTCTGGTTGCATTCGCCATGTTGAAATGAATTTCTGCCTCGTCCGGCTCTGATCCGAATTCTTCTCGCTGCTGCAACTGTTCCATGTTCCATGTTGTGTGTAAAACTTGCAAAGAATCAAGCCACATTTTGGCGGGACCCTTTAGCATTATGTATATGGCAAGAAGTACAAATTTTTCGTCCCATTGATACGCATCTACCACTTTGTTGACACGATCGATGAACTGATTCACTGAGATCGAATTCTCATCTCTGGGGTCATAGTCTGATAAGGTATCCGCAATTTCCTTAGCTGACGCTTGTCTACCATGGCTGATCGCCGCTTGATCTTCAGGGTTACGGTAAATAAACTCATCTATATCAATCTGATCTTCACGTTGACGCTGCTGCTGTTGTTGATTAGCTGCTGGCATATTGTTGACAAACTGGGCCATCGTCTTGTCAGCCGCTCTGGGGCCTGCAACTCCCAAGTTCCTCTCTCTCAGCAGATACCGCAACTGGTTGCCGATATCTTGACCATCTTCTCCAAAAATGATCGCCACTCTTCGAAAACCTTGCCTGGTTTCCTATGTACGCACAACCACAATCGTTTGCACGCACAATCTTGCACCCACGAGCACCTCTGTATGCCCGTCTGCAAGCGAGATCGGTATTTCACCACAGTTCTCGTGAATTTTACAACGCCGCTACACATACACACAAGCTTTTTTGCATGTACACCTCCAGATTCCTAAGTAGTCCGCTTTGAATCCATCAGCCACGTAAAAAAGGATGCCTTATTCGTAATTTGTAATTTCTGTCACCTAGACCTTTGGGAACACCTACCCCATTACAAACTTCCCACGCCGACGATTCCTCTGCCGCTTCTGCTTTTTCGTGTATCTCTGTTACTGCCTCATAAACATTGCCAACTCGAATTATCCCACTTCTGAACTGTAAAGGGATGGCTTTTCCGAGTGGTGGAGTAATGTTTTATTGGAATGAATAAGAGGATAACATTAAGAAACTAATTTAATTCTGGTTGTACAAAACTTGGCGTGCTCTCCGTTTGCTCGTGCCTTTCGATCTCTTCTCTTCTTCTTATATATATCGGTATCGATAGAATACCAAGTAACTATAGCTTATATCGGATCCTGCATAAATATTCTTCCTTGCCAAGAACCTGCTCGTTACACATTCCAAAAGCAATACTACTATGGAAACATGGTTACCCTAACCCACGGATGGTAGCTGGCGCAGCCGGACTCGTCATTGGACTAGAAGAAGAACCGAGGACGAAGACCCCACGCAATGTAGATCGGAATAATATTATTAACAAAGTAAGCATTGGAAGTGATAAATGGCAAAGTGAAAGTATAATAGATATCAAAAATACAGATGTCTACAAGTTAAATGCATCGCATAAGAACCAACTAGATTCCCGAGTGAAACAGGCGCCTATGCCCACTCGCAACGCTCAACAAAGAGCCACCTAGGCTCACGGATAAAACAGGCGCCTATGCCCATCCGCAACGAAATGTTCAATCAGCAAGTGTATTTGTTAGCCGTGTTCTATTTGTTTACACGCTATCCTCTATTTGGCAGTGTGAGGTGCCGAATTCATATCGGTCGAATAGTTCGCTTACATTACAGTAGTTGATGTGAACATACATACAAAAAGTACAAAAATATATACAAACACACATATACATATATACATATATAAACATGTATATCAATTCGGCGGTTCGGCGCGACGACTCCGGCGCCGTTTTGCGGTCTACTCTCTAACACAACCGAAAAACACGATGCACGTTTGCTTTTGCTCTAAACAGAACTTTTCGTTTCTCGGTATCGGTATTCTCGAGACAAGAGGAATTTTCATGTAGATTTTTATCAGGCTTTAAATCCGTAGATTCACAATTTTCCACCAATGGAAAATCTGATTCTTCATTCTTTCCAATTAAAGAATCACAATCTTTGACTATTGCGTCTGTCTCCTTTATTCTCGAACACAAACTTATGCAGTGCTCAATGCTCTCTCTCTCTTGCTTAAGAGTAGGCAGCACTTATAAAATATTTAATGTATTTATGAATGTATTTTTTTTAAACACGTTAAACTTAAAAAAAAAATTTCCTCCTTGGCATCATTTCAAATGATTCCTCAAGCCCCAGTAGAATTGACCCTGAATTTAGCCTGGTTTCAGGTAGAACGATAGCTTTAAAATTAAAAGAAACACTTTTAGTGAAAATTGGTTCAAATTACCAAGAATACAGCGAATGTTGTGATAGCAACAAGGAAAAATCTTGTTAGTCAGTTTTTTTGGAAGAGCTACAAAACTGAAAACTTGAGAATCTCTGCCCAAGAATTTAAGAACGATATTGTGCAAGGCATCTGGTAAAATAATTTCAAATGACGATTTGCTACGTCTGTTCTTAAAATTAAATTTGGTCACAAAAAATTCGGAAGGAGCGACGTTAAGATAATTGGAGAGGTGGCACCTAACGTCATCTGCAGTGGCTTCAGGCATAAGACGGGGTACGAAGATGGGCTTGTGGGGAGCAACAGTTTTAAGCATAAGTCCTGTACATCGTGTTTTTGACGCCACATCCGTAAGAGTCTCTGGTGATATCATCGCGGGATGCCTGGTAGGCGTGGCGGCAGGCAGGCGGATTGACGGAGCCCCAGGCTAGCTGGTTGACTGGACAGTATAAGAATTTTCATATATAGGGACAGGTAGGAGGTTAGCGGCAGATTCCCTTGGATCAACATCAGAAGAGGTAGGACTAGTTGTGCGCATTGTTGCATTAAAGTCATTTCCGGGTTTCAGATGAGCCAGACGGGCTCGCTGTTCACCAGATCCATCACATGGTTCATTTAAGGAGGCGAATTGTTTTCGAAGTTTCCAAAACGATTACGAGTTTGCCGCAAGAACGTACGCATTTTTCCTTCATCTTTTGACAGGCCAAACAGGTCCAGGCTTGATGCCTTTAACCAAGAGATAGCCAAGACGACCATAAAATCCAACTCCAGCGCATTTCATATGAGAGCATTTGTCGCATAGGCAGCAAGTAAGGTAAGAGTCGCCAGTAATGGCGCATTTCTTTAAAGTACACATTAAAACATTTTGAGCTAAACAAAACAAATGGTCTAGTAAAGAAAAACAATGCAGAGGTAGAAATGCAATCAAAAGAGGGATCCAACAACAGTAACGTTTGCTTCTAGATTTTTAAATCCAAAATTTTCCACTATTAAATACCTTAAACCAGCATCTTGCAGCTTTTTAAAGACCTTAAATGGGTTTATTAAGCTTACATACTTTATTTCCATCAAACTGGATTAAGCCTTATGGAAACTTCATATAAATTTCATTTGCTCCATTTAAAAAGGCTGTTTTGAAATCCATATGATGGATCAGTAAATTATATTGTTTTGAAAAAGCTAAAAGATATCTAAAACTAGAAACTCGTGCAACTGGTGCAAAAGTCTCATCATAATCCATCATATATTCTTGGGTGAAGCCCATGGCTACCAATATACCTTGGCTGCCTTATATTTTAGTAAATTACCATTTTTATCTTGTTTTATACTAAAAACACACTTGCAATCTACTTTGTTTTTATCCTTAGGCATTTGCACTAAGCACCATGTACTATTTACTAAATGAGAATTAAGTTCGTCTATAATATGATTCTCCAGATCATCACCAGATTCAATCTCCTCATATGTATTGGGAATATCATTTAAACATATTTGGGTATTCATCAGAAACTTTTCTAAAAATCTATATGATAATTTTGGTTTATCTTTAATTCTCTAACAGCGTCTAATTTGCTCTTGATTTTCATTTTCTTTTACTTTATCACCAGTTTCAGCCACTGGATCGGTATTCTCGAGACAAGTGGAATTTTCATTTAGATTTTTATCAGGCTTTAAATCCGTAGATTCACAATTTTCCACCAATGGAAAATCTGACTCTTCATTCTTTCCAATTAAAGAATCACAATATTGGTCAAAAACATCATGTTCTACCACAGAGTCATTTTTATTTGAAGCCACCGATTTCATATTTTTTCATCCTCCACTACATCTCTAGCTGTCATGAATTATCTCGTGTTCTTATTTTACAACTTATAGCCATTTGGCTCATATCCGACAAGTATAGTCTTGATCGATTTCTCGTCAAGCTTTCATTTTCGCACTTTATTTAGTGCATATTATGTTGACCCAAATATCTTTAGATATTTCAATATTGGCTCCTTTTTATGCAACATCTCAAATGGTTTTTTCTTATATTTTTTAATGCTCTACTTAGGGACCTGTTAATTAAGAATGTTGCTGTCAAAACAGATTTACCAGCTTTTATTCAGCTTTTATTAAGTTTATTACAGTTACCCAAGGAGCGAGATTTTTTAGTGATTGTTCTAATCATCCGCTCTGCAACACCATTTTGTAGTGGGGTATGAGAAGCCGTTAAATGTTAGCTAATACCTTTTGCAACACAAAATTCACGCATTTCATTAGATAGATATTCCCTGCCTTTATCAATATAAGATTTACCATTTTTAAATTAAAATGAACACGTCTGATTTATAAGTTATTAAATACGTCACACAGTAATGTGTATATTGATCAATAAATACTACATAGTAGTTTCTATTATCAATAGTTGAGGGCGTAATCGGACCACATACATCAGAATGAATTACAAATAGTGGGCGTTCAATATTTTCTTTGTTTTTGTGTTTTTCAAATTTTAGTCAAGATTGCTTTCCATTAATACACGCCTCACACAATTCACTACCATTTACTTGTACGTTTTTATAAGTTCACTTTACCCAAACAAGCCATCTCGTTTAATTTCTAAGAATTTTCCAACACTTATATTTCCCAATCTCTCATGCCACAAGCGATGTTCTTCATTATTTGATTTTACAGATGTACATAAATACTTTACTGTTTAAAATAAATTTTATAGTCGGTACATTATACTTACATTTTCCATCAAATACCAATTTACCGTTCTTGATTGCTTTAATGCCATCCGTATTCGACGTACACATTACGGATAGCACATTGTGCGGGATATCCTTACAATACAGTACAATACAGTTGTGTGATGTTATGTTGTTCCCAGAATTGTTAAGTTTAACTTGTCCTTACGCAGTAGCACAAACAAATTCTTTACGCTTAACAATCTCAATCGCCACGTTTAAATTTAAATTCTCATACTCAAAAAATAAATTAATATCATTTACTAGGTGATCTGATGCCCCCGAATCCAATTTAATTTACTTCGTTCGGCTTTTCAGTGTAATTTGCTAATTTCACTATAAATGCAAACGCACATTTTTGCTGCGTTGCTACCTTCTGAGTCTGTCCCTCCCTAACTTCTATATTCAATAGAAACGTAAACGCGCGTTCTGGCTGTGTTTCCGTCGCCATCTGAGCCTGTCTTTCTTTAACATTATTTTCATCAGAAACATACTGGTTTCCTGCCTGCCGTTTTAAGGGAAAACAATCTTTCTTTATATGACCCAGTTTCTTACAATAAAAACATTTTAGTTTGGACTTTTTCTTAAAAGGGTTCTTCATAAATTTCATGGCTTTGTTTCTGTTTTTTTCCCTAGACACTCGATTGCCTATAGCTTGCAGCACTTTTTCACTTGTGTCTTTGTTAGCTCCTGTTTAGCTGTATTTCCATTGTTGGCAAAACTTAAAAAAAAATCACTCAAATATTCTATTACAATCCCCTTTGCATTTCTTTCTGCCCGTTTTACTTTCCCGCTTATTTCAATTTGTTCTTTATCAATCACTTCCAATTTTTCACCGTTAAATGGTTTAATATTCCTTTTCCCTTTATCCATGTCTTTTCTGGTTTTAACAACGCGTCGACATGACGATAAAATTGACTGATCTTCTATTTTTTTTCTCGGTATGCTTTGTGCTTCTTAGAATCACTTTTCGTTGCTGTACTGCTTTTACATTTGCACACAAAAATGTTTGTAGTTTTTTCTTTTTTTGTGCGTCGTTATACATACATATATTTAAATATGTAATTTACTTTTATTTACTTTAATTATTCTTATTTGTACAATTAAAATATTTCACCACTAGGCTGCAAATGTGACTGGGCCCATAACCTATTGAATTTAATACAACGAGATACGATCAAGTATATCGTCAGCCAGCCCATCAGTCAAAGCAGTAAAACACCTTTATTGTCTTTCCTTTGTTTCGCACGGCTCCCACTGCCTAACGTACAGTTAATAATAATAACCATCGTAGAAATATGGTCGGAAAATTTAAGTTTAGCATCTAATAGGACACCAAAATCGTTAACCTGGGTTAATCTATTTAAGGAAATCCCATAGAGAAAGTGTGTCGCCTGGTTAGAGCACGAACGATAGAAAGACATAAGCTTACATTTTGACCCATTAAGTTTTAAGAGATTGGTGGAAAACCAACTTTGAAAATTGTCCAAATCCGACTGAAGTTTATATTGGGCAGAATGGGATTTGTATTGAAGACAAAGCTTAACGTCGTCTGCATACATAAGAACCAGAGAGTTCGTTATAGCAGGGGGTAGGTCGTTAATAAAGATGAAAATAAAGTGAAAAGTAGTGGCCCAAGATGGCTTCCCGTGTACATCCTTAAAAAGAACACGTTGGGTTCTCCCAGCTAAGTAGCTAGAAATCCACGTGAGAAGGTCTGAGGGAAATCCTAGGATACTAATTTACTCAAAAGGAGTGAGTGGTTGACAGAGTCAAATGCTTTACTAAAGTCTGTGTAGATGACATCTGTTTGAAGGCCTTTACGGAAGTCATCTATAATAAAGAAGGTCAGCTTCAAGGGGTTTGTGGTAGTGGAGCGACGTTTTATAAAACCATGCTGACATGGAGAAATAATTAAGCTGCAGAGATGTTGAAGATGTGGTGTTACCAATTTTTCAAAAAGCTTTGGAATTGCCGACAATTTAGACATTTCTCTATAGTTTGCAGCATCCGATTTTTCCCTTTTTTGTGTAGGGGAATTATATAGGATTCCTTCCACATTTGGGGAAAAATCGAAGTTTCCAGAGACAAAGAGAAAAGTTTTAGAATAGGTCTGCCCAATGGCTTAGCGCAGTTTTTCAGTACACAGCCAGGAACACCATCAGGACCTGGCGAATAGACTGGTTTGACCCTCAGAAGATTCGATAACACAGTGCTTTTGGAGAAAGTTGATTTGAAAATAAGATAAGCTGATTGAATGTTATATTAATAAGGCTGATCCATAATTGTAGGAAATGAGTACGTTGTTTGAAAGAAAGTTGCGAATAGATCGGCAATACCCTGATCAGTAGTCGCAGATACATTTTCAAACGAAATTAGGGGGGAAGTAGATACCTGCTTACGCTTAGTGTTCACAAAATTATAAAACTGCTTCGGATCCTCAGTAAACTGGATCCGACAGCGGTATATATAATTCTTATAACACTCAGCGTTATGCTGATACTAAGTATCTTGAGAAAGTTACATTACAGCCAGTTTTCTTATGTCTCTAAAGGAGTCTATTTTTAATGTATTTTAAGTTTTTAAGGCTCCTTGTAAACCAAGGAGGGTCGGTCGAGGCGGATGGATACTTCCATGGCACGCAAGAGTCGAAGAAAGCGTTAACCGTTTTGTAGAATGTTTCTAAAGCGATATTAATATCGGTGCATTCCCAGAGATCGGACCAATCAAATGTAGAAATTAAATTGTTAAGTCTCTGAAAAATCAGCCTTGCGAAAGCAGCGAATTTTATGAACTCCATGGCGATACTGAAGGTTGCTAGCAGTAAGGGTTTCAATCGACACTTCAAGCGTTGGGTGGTAAGGATCTTTGGGGGTCGAAAGTGGCATGGCTCTGGAAACGGTTATTCCATTTGGATCAGAAACGAAACATAGATCTAGAAGTCGACCTAAAGAATTCCTTATGTGGTTTATTTGACCAAGGGATATGTCGAACATACCCTCAGCAAAATCATGGTGTGGTGAGAGTGATAAAGATGGTGAATTCTCGATGTTTGACCAGATAAGTTCAGGTAAATTGAAGTCTCCTAGAGTCACTAGAAGGTCACTGTCGGACATGCGATTAGAAACCAGCTGAATGGCAGATGATAAGTGGTGCCAGTATGTAGGTGGTTCAGAAGGAGGTGGTAAATATGAGCATGTGATGAACAGTGATTGAAGTGGCATAGTAATTTTCACACATAAGAATTCAATATCACCAGGATTCGGTAACTAAACCTCTTCAGAAGCGTAGTCGGAGTCCACAGAGATTAGGACTCCTCCTCCCTTCGTAGTGGTCGGTCCCGTCTGTAAGTGGTTTACCTGTTTTGGAAAATTTCGGAGCTAAAAATCTCCGGCTTTAACCAGGTCTCTGTGAAGACTACAATCTGGGATGCAAAAGATGAACTATCAGAATACAGTTTAGGGAGCTTACTCCGAAGCCCCCTAGTATTTTGATAGGTAAGAGTGATATGTGTTGTTAGTTTTTTTTAACAATGAAGGTTTAGGTACGGAAGACGAAGACGGTACAGGGTTTTTAGGCTTTGGAAGTTTAACTCCCACAGCCTTATTAACTTTTTTTTAACTGTACTCGGCTGATGTTCTTGTATGAATATGTTCTCCGGCCAAAAGCTGGGCGAACAGATCGTACCGAACATCGGCAAAGGTACACGTATCTTAAAAGATGACGTAAGCCTTGAGTAAGTATTTTTAAATTTCCTAATGTCCTCCACTCTAACAACGGCCTTAGATTTGGCTTGGATATATGCCGAGATATCAATCTCTGAGGTGTCAGGGGCCAGCCGTGAAATAAATATGTGTTTAGAGGGGAGAATCACCTTTATGGGCTTTGGTGTTACGGTTGGTAAGACCGTGACATCAGTCCGTACCGGGAGTCCGGACGGTGGTTTACCCTTAGCAGTGGATTTTAAGGGGGTCGGCTGATACCCTGGATGGTAATTCAGACGAGTTATGATCGATTATGGAGTCAAATTCCGAAACAACATTTGTGTTTCCAACTCCTGCTCTTGGGGTAGTAAGAGTTTTGAGCGGCTGCATGGTCGTCGGCTGATCGGGCTGAATAGCGATATCTGTGCATACGGAGTCCCTAATAGCAGTTTTTTTACGCTTTGGAGATTCATTTAGTAGCTGTAGGCTCTCTTTCAATATTTCTTTTTATTCAACACAACCGATACAACCGCACGCTCTCGCTGTCTGCAGACGAATAAATGATTACTCTACGAAATAAAAGTGAGAGAGGACAGCGTGAGAGCGCGTTCTCTTTTTCCAAGATCTTCTTGATCTTTGCTCTCACATACAAATTTAGGTTGATTTATTTGACAATTATATTTATTTGTTTAATATAAATCTAGAAGCTTTCTTTAACGCTTTGCTTAAATTATTATAGACTCCAAAAAATATAAACTGCAAATACATTGGTAGTTAATAATAGTGATAATATATACCACAAGGTACAACGCTCGTTGATTAAATTTGTTTTTTTTATTATGATGTAAAAATAGGATGAGGAAGGCCATTATTAACATAATTGGTAGTAGATAGTACATAAAAATAATAATCCTAACGTAAATTATCTTTATGTACTACCCTCCCTTTATTAAGACACTTGTCCCAATGTCTGCTTCAATTTTTTCTTCTTTGTAGCGTGGGGTAAGTTTATTTCCGAGCCGTTTGTTTTGCTTTACAAAGACAGTGTCCCCGACCTGGAAAGTTCTATCACATCTTGATCTATTAATTCTTCTTAATTGTATTTCTTGTGCTCTGTGAATTTTTTCTGAGATTTCCTCTGCAAGTTCTGGGGGCATTGCATGAATTATGTCGATCGGCTTTTTATTGGTGACTGAATGTACTGTTTTGTTGTATTCCACGGTTGCTTGAAGTATGAGATTTACCGTATCAACTATGCCTTTTTCTAATTTTAGGCATCGTGATATTTCTAATAGTGTGCTGTGAAACCTTTCGACCTGTCCATTTGAGGTACTATGATAGGGTGGTGAATTTTCCACTTGAACATTGAACTGATTTGCTAAGAGTGACCTAATTGGCTCAGAGTTAATAGATTGGCTCATTGTCGCAAAATATTGTCTTTGAGTTTGGATATAGGTTCATTAACTGCATTATTGCAGGCTCTATGTCGGCTATCGTTCTGGAGCCTATGGGTTGAACGACCGCAAATTTTGAAAATTTATCTATACAGGTTAAAAAATATCTCCTGTCTGTAGAAAAAATATCAATGTGTAATGTCTCGCCGATTTGTGAAGGAATAGGCGTTCTCCCAAGGACATGTTTCTGCGGATGACGTACATATTTGGCTTTTTGGCAAGCAGGCAGTTACCTACTATGCTGGCTGCCAGTTGCGACATTTTTGGGAAAAAATAATCTTCCAGAATATGTTTAACATTTTCTTGCGCTGCCCTGTGCGCTCTGTTGTGTTCAATGGTTACTATTTTTTTTGTTCCTCTTTGTTATAGATGTCGGTCACCAGTTTTTTTGTATGCCGGAAAGTCGTTGCTGGGAACTCTTCTATAAGTCTGTTCTGGATGAATGCCAGTATGGGCAATTCGCAGTATATTGCATTCACTACATCTTGTTTTACTACGTCGCGAATTCTGCCTACTAACGATTCCCTATTTACGAATTGTATTACGTGCTCTTGACTTGTTACCAAATATAATAAAGGTGCGAGTATTATCCGCTGTGCCTTCTTCTATTATTATTTGGTTTCTAAAGCAGTTGACCGGCTTGTCGACTGTTTCGATTGTGTATGAAAGCGAAGTTTCACTATGTATGGTTGCCATATCTGACCGGAGGTGGCTTTCTAAAGCGTGGATGGCCTGCCTGGATAGTGCATCTGCAACATGGTTCTCTCTCCCTGGCTTATACAAAATTTTTGCGTTGTGCTCATCTATAAATGCCTTCCACCTTTTGATTTTAGCATTTGTGTTTTTATCTGACACGGCAAATATTAATGGTTGGTGATCTGTGTAAATATACAGATTTTTAGCGCCATACAGATAGTCTTTTAATGTCTTTAAAGCCCATACAATGGCTAGGAGCTTTCGTTCGTTAGTTGCGAAACCAAGCTCTCCACCTTTTAAGGATCTAGATATCATTGTAATAGGCTTTCCGTTTTGTGATAAAACCGCGCCCAGGCCAAGAGCTGAAGCGTTCGTGGTTAAATCGAAAGGCTTTGTGTAGTCTGGGTAGGGTAGCATTACATTTTCGGACACTAAGATATTTTTAAGTTTCTGAAATGCAAAGCGTTGCTTATCGTCGAAATTAATGGGTATCTTTTTAGAACGAGTGGCGGAAACTTTTCCGTTTTCCCCTTGAGGATGTCATTCAAAGGTCGAGCTATTGAAGCAAAGTCCTTTATAAAGCAGCGGTAATGCTTGCTAGCCCTAAAAAAGATCTAACATTGAACAAATAAGTGGGTTCTTCATATTTATGAATAGCCTCTACTTTTTTAGGATTTGTTGTGATGCCGTCTTTGGATACTATGAATTCCAAATATTCGACACTTTCCTTAAAGAAGTTCGATTTCTCCTTAGACACCCTTATGTTGGCTTCAAGTAGTCTATCAAGTACCCAACAAATATGATTCAGATGGTCTTCAAGTCGTTCGGAAAAAATAATAACGTCATCAACGTAAACAAAACAAGACTTTCCTATTTGGGGCCTGAGTACGTCATCTATGGCACGTTGAAACATACTGGGCGCATTTTTAAGACCGAAGGGAAGTCTACAAAACTCGTATTTTCCATGTGCAACCGAGAATGCGGCTTACTCCCTATCATTTTCTGCAAGTAATATTTGATGAAATCCTGACTTCAGATCTAGTGTGGTAAAAAATGTGGCTTTTCTCAAATTTGATAGGATGAATACAACATTTGGTACCGGGTAGTTGTCATCCACTGTCTTTGAGTTTAGCTTCCGAAAGTCTATAACCATCCTTTTTTTCTTATTTCCCTTTTCATCAGTACCCTTTTTGTCGACTTCCCAAACCGGATTGTTGTAGGGTGAGCGCAAAGGTCGAATAATTCCGTCTTTTAACGCTTTCGTCTCTTCATTTACAAAATCTGCTACGCCCATGGGGTATGGATAAAGTCTTGAGTATACCGGTTGGTCATCTTCCGTCCGTATGTTAGCAATAATATTGGTGTTAAATGGCAGTGTTTTTTCCGGGTCTGCAAAGACACCCAATCGGTCTTTTAACATTGTGTGGAATTTGTCGGCTATTTGGTTTGGTACTACGATGTCTTTTATATCAGAAAAATTTACGCTATGGCATTTTACAAATTGAATGGGTTCGACTGAGTTTTCGATTTTTAAAATTTTATTTTTCAAGTCCAATGTTGCATTCATCTGTGTCAATGTGTCAAATCCTAATATAGCGTCAAAGCTTGAGAGGTCCGGTAGAATGAAGAAGAGAATAGTCTTGCTGAAAAGTTCAACAATGCATTTATATTTCACCGTGTTGCAACCATGAAGGGACTTAACTGAGAATTCTTTTTGTACCGGTGTTATGTACTTAAGTTCTGTGAGGGGCTGTATATAGTTTTTTGAAGAGCCGGTGTCGATTAAGATTTTTATGGTTTTCCCTGCTATCTCTCTTTCTATGAACGGTAGCAAGGACCTGTGGCTAAAAAATGTACGTTATCATAATTCGTAAGTTCGTGGTCAATATCCTCAACAGCTGCTGTTGCCCCTTGTTCATAATCATTTCCATCGGACTCCTTTAAATCTTCTTCTTGAGCTAAATGGTTCACTCGTTGATGATTCGGTCCTGTAAACCTGGCAGTGCCACTATTTGGTCTTTTTGTTATAGGTTCAAAGCCAATTTGTGCCTGAACAGGCCTTGGGTTATGTTGTTGTTGCTGTTGGGTTGGCCAAACATTTTGATGTTGGGGTAAGTTAGCTTGGTTCAAAATTGGTGCTTGTCTAAATTGGTTGGATCGAATGGTTCGCATAGATACGTCAGTATCAAACGGCTAAGTCGGTGCCTGGACTGGTATTTGAGCTGCTTGCCGGTCAAAACTGGGCACAAACTGACGCTTGCTAAAATATGGGTTTTTGTCTTGCATGTTAGTGCTTCTATCCCTATTAGTTTTTTTTTCCAGTTGCGGAACTTTGCCCCGACAGTTTCTTGAGTAGTTCAGAGCGAAATAATAACGCTCGTGATTTGACTCAACCTCCTGTGCTAGAGCATGGGCTGTTGGTAAGTCCTTGGCTCGTTTGGCAAACAGGATATCACTCAATGACTTCTTTGTGCCTGTTATAAATACACGTAATGCGTCAGCCCTATACTTTTCATTGAGTGACATCGCCAAGGGTTTATCGCATGTCATTATAGTTTTATTGGTAAGCAGAGTAAATTTTTTCTCAACTTCCTCATAAAATTCGGTGAGCGTCATATCACCCTGTCTCAACGTCGATAACTCCTGCTCAATTAGGTAGATAGGCCGTTTTGTCAGCGTATGTAAAGTCAAGGCGATTAATTATTGCCTTAAAATTCAACGGTGTGCTGAACGAAGCTAGCACGTTGTTTGCTGAATTTTTAATTTTATTTCGGATAATACGAAGGGCTTGAAAAATATTTTGAACTCCCCTCGTATGATTCATAAACTTTAAAAGCGACATGAGCCGCTTTTCTCCATGACACATAGGTTTCGCTTTCGCCCTCGAAGTCTGGCAGCGACTTTACTATGTCTAGAGAATCATTACACTCTACACCTGGTATAATTTCAGCATCTGTGTAAGTTTCAACTTCTGGGGTGTTCACTGTACATTTCACATACATTTCTATGCGCTCGTTAATCGCTTCTAATTGTTTGTCAAATAATTCTTTTTGACTTGCAAGCGCCCCTGCAACGGCACTTTCTACAATAGCTTTCAGTTGGATTGCTGATAACTCCATTTTTCTAGTTCTGTTTTCTGATTTCGCTTTTTTGCTTGCGGTTTCTAATTGTCTAGTCCCTTTTAATATCCTATTCCAACTTGATATTAAGTCGTTTATCTCTTTGTCACCTTCACTCATCAACGTGTCAATAACCTTTAATACGGTTCAATAACCTTCACGAGTGCTTGAACAAAATTTTTTTTAATTTTTTATTTTATTTTTTGAACAATTTGCGTGAACGATTTTTTATTTTACTTTTTAATAATTAATCAAGGGGCGTTGTACTTACAATTTGTTTGGTGTTTTGGAATATCTAGTGATTTCTGTTATTCTTTATTGTAATCTCCGCTTGAGTAGGTCTGCTCCAGCTGTTGTGTTTCTCCTTGTAATGGCGTGGGTTTTAGATTTGTTTGGGCGCCAATTTAGGTTGATGTATTTGACAATTATATTTATTTGTATAATATAAATCTTAGAATAAATGCGGGATGCATTGGTTGAGGCGAATTTGTATATTTCTGCGTGGCGATGACAGACGCTTATGATCTCCAAATCTCGACTGCCTATTACTAATTCGATCTCTTAAGATTACCCTAAGTTCTTATGCAAAGCTTTGATCTTCACTCAAAAGCTCCAATGCTGTTACGTTAAAGCGGGAATACGCAACAAGTATGTAACTCCAGTTAATTTACACACAACTTTGTATATGCGTGCCTTTTGTATTTTCAACACACCAACTTGAAAAAATGACATTTATACCCAAAAAATCGTTTTTCCATAGAAAGAGGACAACAAAGATGGGAATATTTCCGCAGTATTTCATAAGACTATATATACATAGACACATAATGTCGATTGGACATAAAATCTTTAATCTTAATGAATAAATAACTTAATTTCACGTCTTACTGTAATAAGTATTCAATTTAATAAGGATTGTACATTAATTGTAACCAAAAAAAAACAAAAAAGCTTAGACATTTTACCTTGTTTTAAAAAGTTTACACCTCTTTAAAAAATAATGAATAAATAAATAAAAAATGAATGGTTTCCTGTACCATTTACAGTGTTTCTGGTAAATGGCTAACCAGTCGGATTTCCTTTGAAGATGCAAAACTTTCGGACAGTGGAAATTATTCATGTTCTTTGGGCAGACTTTTACCGTTATTGTCCAAGTTCAAGTACTCACAGGTACGTAAGTGTATGATGATTCAAACCATATGTAATACAGTGTACCCACTTTCACAGGAGAAATTCCCGCTGCAGTTCAACATAATAAAGCGAATAGATCTGGATATGATATATTGGAGCATCTGAGCATATTCTTTACATTAATTAATTTATATAATTTCATAAACTAGATAATATTACTTACTAAGAACTCATGCCTAAAAACTTCAGATTTTATATATGTTCCTATTTGCAAGATGTGAGATTTAAACTTTTTGATCATTTAATAAAAAAAAAATTTGTTCTTAGTATTTGTGTGAAAGATAAAATAATTAAATTGAATTAAATCTGTATAACTTACGACAATTCTTAAGCAAAATCAATATCCACAAGATTCAAATTATCTACATTTAATTAATAAGTAATTTAACAAATTTAAAAATGCAAGCTGACAAAAAATAAATAAAGTATTATTTTTTTCTTATTTCGAAAAAGGTAATTTTTAACTATAAAGAATATAAGTTAACCCAACTAAAATGAAGTATATATTCGGTAGAGAACGTGGGAAACTTGGTGTTTCTGGAGTGCAAACTCAGCGTGGCCGTTCCTGATTACCATAGGCTTCCTTAAATTGCACTTATCTCATAAATTATCCGTTTATATATTTTTATTTCATCTTACTGAGCTTCAGACAAGCGGCATTGGATGGTAGTTCCTTCTCCACCTAATTCTCAAATAAAAGCACACCCATCAAGTGATTGCCTAGCAACAGACACGTCACCAAGAAGCTACCAACCAGCGGCTACACTGCTGGAGAAGCCCACTAGCAGCGGCACGCAGCTCGATAGACCCACCAGAAGTGACCACATCAGTCAATTGTGACTTTTCCAAATGTCAAAAAAAGGGTATCCAATCGAAATTAATTAATTAAATTAAATTCATTAAAACTTAAAAATTAAATTAAGCCAATTCATTTTAATAACAACAAAAATTCAATTAATTCAATTAAACCAGCCGAACAGAAGATTGGGCCATATACAGAAAAAATATATTCAATTAAATTTTATAGTTGATTTAATTTTATTCAACAATTAAATTAATTACCCAACCAAACAGATTATTCGACCGATTACAGACCAATAGATTATTTTTTTTTTTTGATCTTTATTTAAGTGAAGAATCCGTACATCAAAATATTGTACCTTAACATACACAGGGTACACAGGGTGGAGAAATATTCTTATGAATTACCAAACACTATATCAAAATAAGTGAAGTAGGAACATAAGTGAAAAGTTTTTACTGTTGTCCAATTGTCTTGGCGAAGCCTTTCCGTTGAAGTCGTCTCAAATGTCGAGCGGGGATAAGACGTGTGTGTCTCCCAATTTGTTCCTCAACTGTGTGAAGATTGAGATCTTTATGAAGTGTGGAGTTACGTACATACCAGGGACAGTTGATTATTTGTCGTAGTGCGCGATTTTGCATCACCTGGATACGTTTATAATAAGATTTGACTGCGATTCCCCAAATCTGGATCCCGTATAACCACTTCGGTACGATACAGTGCGCATACACAGCTCTTTTGCACCTCAGCGAAAGAGTGCTTCTTCTATTCATGAGCCATCTCAGCTGTTGTGATCTGTGACCACATTTCTTTACTGTATTTTTGAGATGCGGCCTAAAGGTGAGACGTTTATCCAGGGTGATTGCCGCGGCTGATTCAGGGTAACTCCTTCTAACCGGATTGGAGGGGTGTTCTGGATGAGCGTTTTCAGTGTGAAGCATGGATTTGATGTTTTCAGTGGGTTTTTAGGTTCCACTTTTTACACCAGGCTGCCAGAGCATTAATATATTCTTGTAGTCCGTTAGCTGCCTCTCTGCTGTCCCAAGAGTTACATACAACTGCGATGTCATCTGCATAGGTTGCCATAAGAGCCTTCTTTGGTGCTTCCATGTGTTCGAAACTCGGGCAGGGAATATCAGCAGTGTACAAGGAGTATAATAACGGTCCGAGAACAGTGCCCTGTGGGACTCCAGATCTTATTGGATATACTTGTATGGAGGAGTACTTATTTCTCACCTTCATTTTAAATTCTCGTTCTTCCAGATATGACTTTAAAATGCAGAAGTAGGGCGCAGGTGGTACGGTCTTAATCTTGCATAACAATCCAACATGCCATACTTTGTCGAAGGCTTCTTGCATATCTATAAAGACAGCGTTGGAGTACTCGCAGTCGTCAAAAGCCTGTAATATGTGTTTCACCAGTCTGTGGACCTCTTCTATAGTGCCGTGTCCCTTTCGAAATCCGAATTGATTATCCGGCAAGATATTACTGTAACGAGCAGGTTCTTGGCAAGGAAGAATATTTATGCAGGATCCGATATAAGCTATAGTTACTTGGTATTCTATCGATACCGATATATAAGAAGAAGAGAAGAGATCGAAAGGCACGAGCGAACGGAGAGCACGCCAAGTTTTGTACAATCAGAATTAAATTAGTTTCTTAATGTTATCCTCTTATGCATTCCAATAAAACATTACTCCACCACTCGGAAAAGCCATCCCTTTACAGTTCAGAAGTGGGATAATTCGAGTTGGCAATGTTTATGAGGCAGTAACAGAGATACACGAAAAAACAGAAGCGGCAGAGGAATCGTCGGCGTGGGAAGTTTGTAATGGGATAGGTGTTTCCAAAGGTCTAGGTGACAGAAATTACAAATTACGAATAAGGCATCCTTTTCTACGTGGCTGATGGATTCAAAGCGGACTTATTAGGAATCTGGAGGTGTACATGCAAAAAGCTTGTGTGTATGTGTAGCGGCGTTGTGAAATTCACGAGAATTGTGGTGAAATACCGATCTCGCTTGCAGACGGGCATACAGAGGTGCTCGTGGGTGCAAACGATTGTGGTTGTGCGTACATAGGAAACCAGGCAAGGTTTTCGAAGAGTGGCGATCATTTTTGGAGAAGATGGTCAAGATATCGAAGCTAACGGAAGACCAGTTGCGGTATCTGCTGAGAGAGAGGATCTTGGGAGTTGCAGGCCCCAGAGCGGAACTAGTTCAGACTAGTGGAACACGAAAATTCAGAAGACGTGGATTTGGCACAAGAAGCTGGAATTATGAGCCAAAATGAGGAATCATTCGCAGCACAGGCGGCTACGATTGCACAGCTACAAGAACAGATGACGACACTGACAAGCCTGATGCCCAGATTGTCAATAATATGCCAGCAGCTAATCAAAAACAGCAGCAGCGTCAACGTGAAGATCAGATTGATATAGATGAGTTTATTTACCGTAACCCTGGAGATCAAGCGGTCGATCGTGTCAACAAAGTGATAGATGCGTATCAATGGGACGAAAAATTTGTACTTCTTGCCATATACATAATGCTGAAGGGTCCCGCCAAAATGTGGCTTGATTCTTTGCAAGTTTTATACACAACATGGAACATGGAACAGTTGCAGCAGCAATCCGAGAAGAATTCGGATCAGAGCCGGACGAGGCAGAAATTCATTTCAACATGGCGAATGCAACCAGACGATCGAAGGAAACCGTAAAGGATTATTGTTTCCGTATGTCAGCACTTGGAGTGCGATTCAAGCTTAGTGAAGCAGCAGTCATCCGATATGTTCGAGCGGGCCTACAGCACAAAGAGTTGCAAAACAGTATTGCAGGCATTCATTTTTCGACTATGAAGGAGTTTCGCGATGCTGCCGAGTCATATTTTATAAATAGAGGCAGGCCCAATGCCAACAAGAAAGAGTTCGTACCCAAATCCAGTAGTTTTGAGGTAAAGCTGGAAAATGAGATGAAGCAACCAAAGCCAAGAGAACCTAAAGCATGCTTTAATTGCGGAGATGTCAGGCATTTTGCAAATTCATGCCCAAAGGAAAGGGAAGAAGACGCGTTGCTCCAAATGTAATAAGTTTCATGCCACAGAGCCGCACAGGCCGCACAGGTGATGCGTTTGAGCGCATCCAATCAGGACAAGCTGTTACAAGAAAAATCTACATCAACACGAAAAATTATACCGATTTCATTGACACTGGAAGCCAAGCCAGTTTATTTCGCCAATCAATTGCGGACGAGATCGACGCAGATCGACAGGAGTGCTACCTGAAAATCGTGGGCATATGTGGAGGCTCACGTATCCTTACCAAAGCTATGGTTGTGGACATCGAAATCGCTGGAAAAATGGTTACAGCCAAAGTTTACATCGCAGACGACAATCTGTTGCAGGAAGATTTGTTGTTGGGACAAGATGTCATTACATGCGCCGAGTTATTATTGAAATGCGAACCAAGCGAGACAGAAGTCAAGAGAGCAGACAAGAGAGACAGAAGTCACAAGTTCAACCGAGAGTATTTTTAAAAACCTTCTTGTTAATTTTCAGAACACAGAAGAAAAGAGCAAAGTATGCAGTCTGCTCGAGAAGTTTGCCGAGGTTTTCTCCACAGGATTGGAAGGCCTAGGCAAGACAAACGTCGTCCAGGCACAAATTGTTGTTGAAAGTGGCCAAGTAGTCTCCCAAGCGCCATATCGAGTTTCCGAGCCGAAGAAGGAAGTTGTCGCCAAGATGGTCGACGAACTATTGGAACGAGACATTATTACTCCGTCCACGTCAGAGTACGCCAGCCCAGTGGTGCTCATCAAGAAGCTGAACGGTAGTGATCGACTTTGCATCGATTACCGCCGCCTGAACAAGCTCATCAGAAAGGAAATCTTCCCAGTACCGAATATTGAGGAAAGGCTGCAGGAAGCGAAGCGCTTCGCATATTTTTAATCCCTTGACTTGAATAGCGGCTATTATCAGATCAAAACGGATCCAGAAAGTAGAAAGTTCACTGCATTTATCACCACGGATGGATTGTTTGAGTTTAAACGTCTTCCGTTTGGGCTGAAGAATGCACCTGCTGCATTCAATCGACTCATGGCAGAGTTGCAAAAGCGTGTGAAGAAAGGCGACATGATGCATTACATGGACGATATCCTCATTGGCAGCCAAACGTTTAATGAAATGTATGAAAAACTTGAGAGAATTTTACAAGTGTTACGAGACTGCGGATTAACTTTGAATCGAGACAAGTGTGAGTTGTACAAACAGTTGTACAAACAATCACATTTCTAGGTCACCAAACACACACAGATGGAATCAGCCCCGGAGAAGTCAAAACTAAAGCCATTGCAGAATTTGTAAAGCCAAAGAATATCACCGAAGTTCGACAGTTTTTGGGTCTCACTGGATATTTCCGGAAATTCGTACCCGGATATGCAATAATATCAGAGCCATTGCGAATTCTTTTGCGCAAGGACCAAAACTTCAAATGGGAACAGCCACAAGACGATGCTTTTGAAAAGTTAAAGTTATGTCAAAGTCTGTTGTGACTAGCTACCGCCTAGATGCCGAACATGAAGTACATACGGATGCAAGTGCCGTTGGGTTAGCGGGAGTTTTGATGCAGAAAGATAAAGATCAACTGAAGCCAATCGCATACTATAGCCTAGCCACTTCCAACCCAGAGAAAAACTACCATAGTTACGAGCTAGAAGCTTTAGCCGTCGTCGAGTCATTAGAACGATTCAAATACTACATTTATGGAAAAATGGTTAAGGTTATCACTGATTGTAACGCTTTGAAAACAGCAATGACAAAACGAGAGCTGATACCACGAATTGCAAGATGGTGGTTACGAATCCAAGAGTTTGACATCGATATTGTTCATCGAGCAGGAACATAGATGTGCCACGTTGACGCGTTAAGTAAAGCGCCAGTTGAAAAAGAACATGCGATGGAGACAGCATCCCTGAAGATTTCTAAAACAATCATTAATGAAGCTGACTAATTGTTTGCCATACAATTACAAGACGAGAAAATCCAGAAAATTGTTGCGAATATGAAAGCCGAGAAGAAATCTGACAACAAAGAGTACGTGATTGAGCAAGATCGCCTGTTTCGAAAATATAACAGCAAGATGCTATGGGTTGTGCCGAAGCAGCTGAGATTTCATATTCTCCTCGAATGTCACGACAAAGCCGGACACATGAGCAAAGATAAAACCATCAGTCGGATTTTGAATCTGTTTTGGTTTCCCCGAATGCGTAATTTTGTAAAAGACTACATTAAGTCCTGTGTCGGCTGCGCAATGTATAAAGCGCCAGGAGGACGCCAAGAAGGTCAGTATCATTACGATGACACCAAGCCGATACCCTTTTCAACCGTTCACATGGATCACCTGGGACCGTTTCCGAAGAGTTCAAAGCGAAATGAACATATTCTAGTCCTTGTCGACGCCTTTACAAAAGTTCACCATAGTTCGAGCAGTGAAAAGTACAGCAACAAAGCACGTCCTAGATGCCCTGCAAAAAGTCACAAGCTACGTTGGAATGCCAGATCGTATCGTTACCGATCGAGGGACCGCATTCACCTCAAAAGATTTTGAGAAATATTGTAAATCAAACAATGTGAAGCACATACTCAACGCCGTGAGAACACCAAGAGCCAATGGTAATGCAGAACGGACAAATCGAATTATTTTGTCAATGCTTTTGCCTTCAAATGAAAACGAGAAACGTTGGGACGAGATGCTGCGATCAATCCAGTGGAGCATCAATACCATGGTAAATACCACTACTAAATGCTCCCCATTCCAGCTTCAATATGGTTAGGAGCCCCGAGATGTCCTAAAGAACACGCGAACGTGATCCAAAATCAAGAGCTAGGCATTATGACTGATGCCGAATTGGAGAAGAGATACGAGATACGATGCCATCAATTCCAAGCCAACTGTCTATAATCCTGGACACATTGTCTTGGTCGAAAACGAGCGGTTCAGCAGGGCACGTCGCGCAAACTAGAGCCGCGATACAAAGGTCCTTTTATTGTATCCAAAGTGCTGCTCAACGACCGATATCTAGTTGAAGATATCCCGCATGCACACAGAAAGCAGAGACACTGTAAGTCAGTGTATTCATCAGATAAGATGAAACGCTGGTGCGAACTTCCACCCGACGAGTCAGATGAAGACAACGACGAAGAAGACGACCCAGACGACTAATCTCGCGAGGACGCTGCGATTGTCAGGAGATGCCGAACGTAACGATTAGGTTCTTGGCAAGGAAGAATATTTATGCAGGAACCAATATAAGCGATAGTTACTCGGTATTCTATCGATACCGATATATATAAGAAGAAGAGAAGAGATCGAAAGGCACGAGCGAACGGAGAGCACGCCAAGTTTTGTACAACCAGAATTAAATTAGTTTTTTAATGTTATCCTCTTATTCATTCCAATAAAACATTACTCCACCACTCGGAAAAGCCATCCCTTTACATTACCTTGTCTTATAATGTCGTTGATCCGATTGGCAATAAGTCTCTCCCATAATTTAGAAAGGGAGGGTAAGAGGCTTATAGGCCGATACGACTCAGGATCAATTTCTGGTTTCCCAGGCTTGTGGATCATCAAAATAACAGCCAGTTTCCACTGTCTTGGGAACACTTGGACCCTTAAAATAGCATTGAAGATTAGTGCTATATAGATTATCGCTTTTATAGGTAAAACCTTTAGCTTGGCATGGCAAATCCTGTCAATTCCTGGAGCTTTATGTTTCGGCAGTAATTTGATTATTTCGGATATTTCTTCTATCCTTATTGGCTTAATAGACCAAGACATCTGCAATGACATTTGTAGGTACTGTTGAGTCTCTCCTTTTTGCTTTATCGTGGTGAAGTCATAAGGAGTCAAGCGATCCTCTAGGTGGTAGCTGAATGCATTAGCCTGTTCCACTTCAGCTTTGCAGTTTCCCCACCTGGACAACGTACGGGTAGCCATCGAAGTGGTTATCGTTTAAGCGCTTTTGTGCACTTCCACAGCGAATAGTTTGCATCAACGGTGTAGTCCATGGAAGATAATTTTTGCTCAAAGAAATCATTCCTGAGTTTCTTTAAGTTGATTTTGAGTTGCTTTGCTGCTCGGTTCCACAAGATTCTGTCCCATGGATCCTGAGTTCGAATTGCTCTTCTTCGAAGACGTCTTTTAGTTCTGATTAGTTCTCTGGCCTCTCTTGTTAGTACAATATCATAACTTCTGGGGCATGTCTCAGGCTCAGACGGCGTAGAAGCAAAAGCAGCTCTATGTATATTTTGCGTTAGAATGTCTACTGCGTTCTCGATGTCTTCCTTAGAGCTTAGAACCGTATTTATCTGAAAAGAGTTTTTCAGATGTCTAAAAACCAAAAGATCAGTTCGGCTGTTTATTAACCGAGAGCATGGCCTAACATAGACACCTTCTGTTTGTAGAGTAGCAAAAAGGGCTACATGATCGGAGTCTAGATCCCAGTTTTCGCAAATACTTGTTTTGTCTAAGTTTATCCCATGGTACACAGCAAAATCAATACAGGTAGGACTGGGCACATGTGGGTATCTAGTTGGCGAACCTTTTGCAAGGATATAAGCACTTCTGGCGGAAATTGCTTCTGCTAGTTCTGGCCCCCTGGGTGAATTGTACGTATCACCCCACAGCCAATGTCGGGCGTTCCTGTCCCCACCAACTAAATACCTTTGGCCACAAGAGACAAGTATGTTACTGAAGTGCCTTTCTTTAATTCTATTTGTTGGTGGACAGTATATCGCGCTAAATTTCATATCTCCCAGCCTGGTGGAGACCTTAACTGAAGACATCTGAATAGTTTTCGTTTCAATAACTCTTTGCGGGAAATGACGAAGAGAGCTCCTCACCAGTACTTCTGCTCCTCCCATTCCGTGATTATGTCTTGAAGGTTTGTATGCGGGATAAAAGCTATACCCATGTATCTTAACTGTGTTTCCTCTGTTGAGCCTGATCTCGTTTAGGAGAAGAATGTCAACGCAGTTGTTGTGAGCGAAGAGTTCAACTTCTCTGGCTTTACCTGAAATGCCATTTACATTCCAGATAAGAATCTTCAGAGGGTTCATTGCGATGGTAAAGCGTTACTACGGAGTTGGAAAGCTGATGTATCCCCAGTCCGTTGTGTCAACATATTGGCCATTTCAAAAACCTTTTTTTCCAGCTGTTCGAGTCGTTGACTATTCAGCTTGTTTTGTTGTTGTTGCTCCTGTTGCTGCTGCTGTAGCACCAATAGGAATTGCTGCTTTTGTTATTGTTGAACCTGTTGGTGCCAATTCATAAATTGTTCCTGCTGCTGTGCCAATATTGACTGAACGTCAAGCTGGTGTGGCTGTTTAATATTAAATCCCTTTAATTGTACATTATGTAAACGAGGCTGGGCTGTTGTATTGCCATTTCTTGCAATATCTGCGTAGGACAAGCTCCCACTATGGGCTTTGGAAGTGCTAGCTATGGGATGCTGCTTAGTTGCATGCTGCTGTTTTTGCTGGGGTTGTTGCTGGTTTGCTGCAGTTTTATCTAATCTGGATTGCTTAGGTTGTTGATTCTTTACAGTGCCCATTGATCGTCGAATATACTCCTGGTACCACTGGCAACCTTTGTAACTTGCCGTGTGATTTCCTTCACAGTGTACACAGATAGGCTGTTGATCATTGGGAAGCATGCATAATTTGGTTAAGTGATTTTCGCCACAGCGAACACAATTGGGATGACGACGACAGTATTTAGCTGTGTGGCCGTATTCCTGACAACGTATGCATTGAGCAATTTCCGATGATTTACGCATTCTTTCTATCCGCACTTTCTGTCGGCATTGTGTGTAAATATCATATATGTCATTAATTTTTGCACATGGCTTTATATTAATGAAGAATATATTAAGTTTTTCTTCTCTATTAATCCTGGATCTTGGGTTATGTACTTGTAGAACATCAAAGCCATATGTTTTAAAGTTGGCAATAATTTCGTGGTTTAAGGTGCTATGGTGGAGGCCCTTAACTACTATTCTGTAAGGCTTCTCTTCCTTCATTTGGTACGTATGGAATTCAATTCCCGAACTATCCAAAAGATTAACAATGGCTCTATAAGAATCAGCGTCTTTGGGAAATAGTCTCACTGTTTCCCCTTGATTGACTTTAACTGTTAAATTATCTAGACTAGTGACCTCCGTAATGAGCTCAAAGAGATCATTAAGGTTGGTAAGGCACTATTTGCGGTGGTTTTGATTGTTTGTAAGAATTCTGCTTATCAGTATTCTGTTGTGGGCTGTTGGATGTCTCATTTGGTACACAGTCATCATTGGGAATATTCGGAGCGACCGATGCACACAAGGTGGCAGCGACATCATCACAAACTTGTGGAATATCTATACCATCACTGGTTTCGTCCAATTCCATGTCTAGCATGGCAAATCTATTGTTTGAGTTTGCCTTCCTAATTGTTGCTGAATATAGCTCCAGCTTCGCGCCTTTGACCGCTCTTTTGGAGCTAAGGTTGGGTAATAAATTTGTCTACCTCTTCCTCTCTTTCGTCAGAATTTTTTGCGCATCAGACAATTTAGTAGCAGCTTTTTCTCTAGAGCACGGCCCACCGATTGCTACAGTTGTTGTAGATGTGGTATTGCAAGAAGCATTTGTAAATGTTATCGTCGTAGTTATTGTGCTTAGGTTAACAGATTCGGTGCATGAAAAGCGTTGATTATTTAATAACTCCATCCTGAGCTCCAGTGGAGATTTACCAGCTACTTGCCACATTTCTTCATAATCAATCGGCTTATTGCAAAGCTGAGAGTTAGAAGTTTTGTTGTTCGTATCCATTTTACAGTTATTAATCCAGTCCAGTTCAGTGCTTATTGCCCCTCTTAGCGGCTGCGCGCAGGGTGAGGGGCCCAATGGGCAGAGAATGCAAGCTTATCACACCTCTGCCACTATTGTTTGTTGTTGTCCAAATGCCGACTCTGCAAGGCAGAGTCCAAAGTTTAGAATGCGTACTGTTTTGCACAGCAGCGAATGCAACGGTAAAAGCATAATAGATAAGCTTTTTATTATATTAGACTATTATATTAGTTTCCGCGTGCATTAGAGAAGTTAAATGAGAATTCGAGTGGGAGAAAGAAGAAGGCCTTTATATTCAGAACTCCAAATCCTTCGACCGAGCCAAGTATATCCAGAAGAAAAAGACAACACAATAAACGCTAGCGAAGTGCAACACATTGTTCAGCGCAACAGGAGATCAGGCTTTCAGGATCAGAAGGGAAAAGAGTCGCAGTACGACCGAAAGCAACTCCATGCGACATACCACTCCACGTGATCAAAACGATCCAGACTTTAACGGTGAAGAACGAGGCAACAAATGCATACGAACTCTTCAAGCCTTACGAGGCAGCTGTAGCTATCAGGCTGTTAATAAATTTTACTATAATAGAGGTGAGGCACAACTATATGATTAATTTCGTTGCCATTTAAGCAATGTCAGACAGCTTCTTAAGACGGTCCAAGGCGTCATGCAGTACTATGACGAGGTCGAGCGTAAACTGTCACTCGTCGCAAACAAAACTGTCACCCCAGCCATAAAAAAAGTCTGAGAGTAGTTGTTTTTCCCGCACAGCCAAAAAAAACTTGCAGTCGGAATTTTCGTTAGCTACAGTTTGCGGCAATATTATGAAAATGGAACAAAAGACCCAGAATTTTGTGTTTCGCAAGGCCCAGTACCGCCCTATTTGTGTGCATAAAACACAAATATTGTGGCAACTATTCGCACTAAGGATAACATCCTCCCAGTGTACTGTAACATAATGGGTGTTGTTAGCAAAGGGACAAAAGACTAACTTGAGGCAATTATTACTCCATCAAGATCACCATACAACAATCCAACATGGGTTGTTGATTCAAAAAATGGCTAGATGAGACAGGAGGTGGAAAGAGGAGTTTGGTAATCGACTTCATGAAAGTCAACGAAAAAACCATCCCCGAACATAAATACTCATTGCCAAGTATCGAAATGATATTGAAAAACATCGGCAGGGCCAGATGTTTTACAACCCTAAATCTAAAATCCAGCTACCGACAGATAAACCTTGCTAAGAATGATCGCGAAAAAACTTATTAATAATAATAATTAATACTTATTCTGCTGTTTGCCCTTCGGATTGAAGAACGCTGGTGAACGGCACGTGAGTAAGCGTTGGAGCATTTGAGAACCTTCGAAGCATTCTGGCATCAAAGGATATAACTCTCAAATACCTAGCTGTTTTTTCAAAAGACAAAAGACTCATAACTTTGATTTTCAGAAAACAAAAAGACTGTGACGTTTGCTCCACAACTAGCAAAGGAGAACTGATCGCTATACTTTGCGTTCTAGAGAAATTAAAGCAACATTGATATGGTACTCGGAATATAATAATCTACACCAATTATAAACAACTAACTTTTGCAGTCTCAGACAAATACGCAAATAGCAAAATGTAGAGCTGGAAGGCGTTTTTGGATGATTACGACGCAAAAGTCATTAACATACCTGACAAACCCCGTTATGTTGCCAAAGCCATCTTGTGGCAAAAAAAATAATGCCATACTAGATGAAAAAAAATCTGCTATAATCCACCGTGAGCAATACAGCACTTACACTATATAAAAAAAGGAAAATCCTCTACACTTTTCCAGAAATGAAATCCTAATAATCCTAATATTCTCTAAAACGGCACTTCATATTTTTTGGCAGCAAATCTCGCCATGTGATCCAATTTTACGGAAAAAAATCACACTTTTCATAACTTCAAAATCAGTTGTCAATTCAAAAGATGTAAACGCTATAAATTGTAACAAACCAACGTTAGCCAGCATAGCTCGCATTGGTATCACTTTTTTCAGCAACTTAGTTTTGGCACTGCAAGAACTTTTTGTAATAAGAAAGAAATAATAAAAAACAAGTCCTTCGCGATTATTTATTTCCAAAAATGGTCCAAAGTTGCACTACAGCAAAGTATAAAAGACATCCCAAGAAACAAGAACTTTGAATAAGACCCATCATACGTTGGCAAAATGCTTTATTTAACGGGCATCGACAAGCTTTCGAAATATGCAGTCGTGAAGCCGTTTGCCGTATAGTGGACGTCAAAAAGCGGTGTCATTTAATTAATAATTTATCCCGCAGTACAAAAATGACTTACTATAATAACGAAGCATTTTTCAACGCCGAAACGATCACATCGCTACTCAAAAATCAGTACAGTAGTGTAAATTTACGTCCTTAATACAGTAATTCAAACGGAAAAATCAAACGTCTTCAAAGAACCTGAAAGAAATCATTAGATATATCAAAATGGATAAACAAAGTGATGACACTGTAGATTCTTTCATGCGGGCGACCGTTTCGTACATTAAGCAATAAATTCGGTCAGAAACCATAGACCCATTGAGATAATTCACTTACCGCGCGAAATGGCTAAACAGGAGATAAAAAAATGAGAATTAAGAAAGCATAACGAGCTAACCTCTTTCTTTGTTATAGTGTTTAGTTTGTGAAAGGAATTGAAATAAAGAGCACATGGTTCGTAATATCGAGCCATGTTTTCTTTAATCGTAAGAAATTGTTATTGCTACTTCAGGACCAATATTTCCATTTATTACTTGTTTTGGGTAACTTCGTTATATTATGTTGCGACGTATTTTTATTTTTATATAGTTTTTTAATGACTCGGAGGTGGACCTTGATTGACTTCTGCAGTGTAGCTTCTTGCGACTTCTTGTATTTATCGCGGCCCGCTAGAGCGCAGATTTGCTCACGAAATTCTTTTGTCAGAGTAGCAAATTAGTATATAATTAGTATATAATATATAATTTAATAAACATTTAAAATAAATATATATGTTTAATACACACTTTTAACTTATTGCCTTATTTAAGTATAAATAATTATTAATTTAGCTATTAAGTATAATAGGGTTTCACTCTATATACTCTATATTACTTTCAGCACTTTTAACAAATATGCAACATCGATTGCAACTAGACACCATTAAAGTGCTTATTGGGTGTATATATATTCACATCATAAAAAAAAAATTCGCGCAAAATTATATTATGTTAAAAATAAGAAAAAATAATTTGTATGTATAGCCTCTCTAGTCTGGAGTCCCATTCTTGCTCATTAAGATTTAAAACATATCGTACGTGCGCTGCAGCGCTTCGAGGACGACGACATAAATTCGATTTTCTGCGCGGCATTCAGTTGGTTTTTTACTGAAATCAGCGTTTGCCTCTAGATAGCTTGCATGAACGGGTGCTGTTTCAGAGCTTTTAAGATTGGAAAAAAGACTTGATTTGCAAGTTCGTAACTGATTTGCCAACAAAATAGGTCTTATAAACTATTGAAATGTACAATGAAGCGAACTTTGCTTGTTCAATATTGCAATTGTATCGTACGGGTTAAAAATGGTTTTTTACGCGGTCGCGTGAGTTACCGACCCATCGGTACCATACATATTGTACATAGAAGATATTGAGCCAGAAGGCTTTGTTATACCAACGGACAAAGTTGTAAATAATGTTGCGACATAAACATCAGCGGCCGGTCAGCCGCCGACATCCGCCCAAAAAGTTGACACCGCATTCTTTTCTCGTAGATAGGGCAACATATGCATTTACATACATACATACATATAAACACTTTCTGCTGTATCAAGCACTCTATTTCTAAGAAGCACAACATTGTTAGACACACATACAAATTCATGTTAGCTTATTTAAGTCGAAGAATATAGACGGCGGTTAGTTGATAGCCAACAGCAAAACACAACAGCAAGTGCCTTTTCCTTCTCGAAAACTTCACAGCGACGATAACAAAAGCAAAGCCCAAGTCAACCTCAACCCACCTACAACTGCATTAATACTTACCGTTGGCTCCCCGGAGGTAACTGGCGCAGCCGGAAAACTGGAATGGAAAACCTGTTAAACCTCTTATTAATTTTACTGTAAGTAGTTGTGAGAAAAGAGTAAAAATGAAGAAGTATGTTCAAACAAAATAAAATGTGCAAAATGTCTAAAAATCCTAAAAGTGATTACAACAAAAGCTCTAGTACAATACATAAACCGCCTTAACAAACATACAAAACATTCAAACAAAAAAAAAATAATAAAAAAATAAATAATAATAGTATATATACAAAAAATATCATACATATACATTTACATTGTAATTACATTTACGTGTAAAAGTAAAGTGTAATGTACTTGTGTGAAATCAATCGCTGATAATCACTGCCGAACTTTAGTAAGGCCAAGTACCACATCACTATTTACATGTATACATACATATATGCAAAACAATCAAAACAACATACACATATTTCAAATGCAAAAAAATTTTACATATAATAAGTGAGGTGTACTCTGCGTGGCATCAATCGCTGATAAAACACTGCCGAAATATTAAAGGCCTGCTACCATATCACAAAAATATACATATATATACAACAAAAAGACATATACAACAAAACCATATATGCATACGTGTAAAAGCGACGTGTAATGTACTTGCGTGAAATCATTCGCTGATAATCACTGCCGAAGTTTAGTAAGGCCAAGGTACCACATCACTACTTTCATGTATACATACATACAAACCACATGCATCTATATTTCCATTCTTTCACGCAAATAAATTATTTAAATAATACACACAAACACTAATATCACTATATTACAGAGATTAACGCACAAAAACACACTATCCGTTCCGTATTAGGAACACACACATTACCAAAGAGAGTCACACGATCAGTTGCCAAAACAAACACCCTCCCCGTTATTAGAGAAAATACCCCCTCTCCAACCTATAGATTTGGATTCGGGCAACGCCTCCGGAATTAATCCCGCTCCCTTAACACCTACTGTCAGTGGCTTTAGCAGTATTGCTACGGCACTTAGTGCCACCGATATTTTAGCCTTCGTTAAAGAACCCCTGACATTCGATGGCACTCAAAGCCAACTCGACAAGTATATGTCGGAGATGGATTTTCATTAGCGTCGTTCATGTTTTATAATTAGTTGCACTGTCACGCAGCGAGTCGCAATGGTCACTTTTGTTCTTCTCGGAGGGCTATTCGAACTGTACTTCATCTTCCTATTTCTTCTTCCTGTTTCTTCTTCCTCCTCACCTCCCATTGCGCCACGCTCAGTAGGGATTTTCACTCTCCTTCCCCACAGCGCTCTCATACAGAAACTCTCATACACGCGCTCTCTCAATAAAGCGCTCTCTCTCTCTTCTCATTCCTTTTCATCATCATTTATTTCCATAGCGAATACACAGAGAGTTATAATTAACCTTAAATCTTATAAATCAAGTAAATTCCCGAAACGGCCTTCCTGACTATAACACATCCTCGTGTTGCTTAACTCAACATAAACTTCATTGTATTTCTTTGTTCTTATTTTTTCAAATGTATCGCTTGACTTCATTACTCATATCATTCAATTTAACTTTCCGTAGCAAATTTTCTTACACTTCTTGTGTCTTCAAATGTTAGTTTGGCGGCATAAACCTTCTCAATCTCCTCTAGAGTACACGCTCTCTTCTGCATAAACCCAACAATTTGGCTATCAACCATACATTTCATCAGAGATATTCTTCAGCTTAGAGTACAGGCTCTCTTCTACTTAAGCTTAATCGTCTGGCTATCTTACACTAGTCGTCAAATGTCAGTTTAGCAGGCTATACACTTTCCAATTGGGGTCACGCTCCCTTCTGCACAAACTCGACCATTTGGATACCAATCCGCTCACAACTTATTATCGGATTCCTTTTCTACGTTTTCTTCTCTGTTGCCGTCGTCAAGCTCTTGTTGATAGAAGTTTTTCTTTCATCGGGCAAACTGCGTACACTATCATGTGGATACTTGTACATTCGCTTAGTCGTTAATTATTTCAACGTATAACGATTTCCATCTAGCAACTCTACTATAACAAACGGTCCTTTGTACTTGGGATCTAATTTCGTTTGGTGTCTTTCTTCACTCTTTAATAACACATGATCACCAATCTTATATTTTACCACACGGGCATGCTTTTTATCAACTCTGGCCTTATCAAACTTCGCATTTCTATCAATGTTTTCTTTAGCCTTCTCTCTAGTTTTCTCCAGATCTACTGGTATTTCTTCGTTGATGGTTAACATTCCATCGGCCTTGCCTCTTTTCCTATCAAAAATTCTAAGGGACTGTGCTGAGTCACCCGATTAGTGGTGCAATTTATGGCCAACTGTATCTCACCCTATGCCTCCTGCCACGAACGTTCGCTAGTCTCTACTGCTGTTAACATCCCTTTAAGTACACTCATCACTCGCTCTATCTGCCCATTCGCTCTGCTAGCACCAATTGCTAGGTGTAAATCATTACGTGTAAATCCATTTTGTTTGTGTTACAGAACTTGCAAAATTCGCTACTTGTGAAGCATCCTCCCTGATCCGCTATAATTCTACTGGGGACGCCAAATATCGATATGGCGGACTTCACCGCCTGTATGCAACTAATCGAGTCTAAATTCCAAGTGTGGTACAAATAGACGTACTTAGTGAAAGCATCAATTTGTACCATGACATATTCCTTTTCGTCTTTCTTGCCACTCAATTTCCCACTAATGTCAATATGAATGGTCTGCCACGATATCTCTATTTTGGGTATTGGATGTAATTCTGTTTGCGTTTTGCCTGACGCTGATTTCGATAATTTACATGTGATGCAATTTTCTACGAATTTCCTAACATATTTTGCCATATTTTCAAACCAGTACTGCTCGTAGACCTCGGAATAACAGGCAAGCATCGCGTCTTCCCATTTCTTTGAATAATACGATGCAACAGACTCTTTCTAATCTCATACGTGTTCGCTAATTCTCTCTGCATCTCGTCACTATTCAACTCGCTCATAATATTCGATATGTTTTCATCGCGCTGCTGCTCGAATACTAGCCAGTTGTGTGTGATAATTGCCAAGTCAACTCGTACTTCCACAACTTTACTTGTATTTGGCTCTGCTTCTACAGCTACAGGATTCCTTGATAAGCAATCAACATGAGCCATTTGGCTTCCTTTACGATATTCAACGTGGATCTTAAAGAGTTGCATAATTGACCACCATCGATGCACTCGCGGGGTCAATACCGCCTTGTCCTGACTCGCCTTAATAGAATTGCAGTCTGTATACACAGTAAACTGTCTACCGGTTAAATAATGACGGAAGTGCTTGATGGCATTAAAGTTTGCCAGTGTTTCGAGTTCATATGAGTGGTATTTAGAATCTGCTAACGTGGTGCATTTGCTATAATACTCGACTACCCTGCGTTTTCCTTCTACTTTGTGCAATAAAATAGCGCCATAACCATTTGCGCTCGCATCCGTATGCAATTCAATTGGAAATTTGGGGTCAAAAATGATTAACACTGGATCACGGATCAGGACTTTAATGATTCTTTGACGAATTTCCTCATGTTGTTTTTCCCAATTGAAATCATTTAATTTCGAAGTTAATTGGTACAATGGTTTCATCACTTCCGAAAATCTAGGGACGAACTGCCTGAAGTAGGATGCTAAACCAATAAACTGTCGTATCTGTGTGATTGAACCTGGTTCTGGGAGTTGAGATAATGCCTGAATTTTTCGTGGATTGGGCTTCAGTTCACCCTCCTTTACAACGAAACCCAAGTATTCTATTTCCTTTCGCAGAAATTGACATTTTTTTACATTGAAAGAAAACCCTGACATTGTTACCACGCTTAGCACTTTATCCAATCTTTCGAACGCTTCCTCTTCAGAATCTGAGACAATCAACACATCATCAATGTAGACCACCGCATAGGTATTAACTAAATTCCCCAGGGCTCGGACTATGGCACGCTAAAAAACAGATGACGCATTCTTCAATCCGAACGGCATTGCCAAAAACTCATATTGACCTTCAGGGGTCACAAAAGCTGTCCTCTCAATAGAATCGGGGTGAATTGGCACCTGATAAAAACCACTGGCCATATCCAAGCTGGAAAAATATTAAGCGATTAATCTGGTCTGATATTAACGGCAAGGTATACTTATCTGACACTGTATTTGCGTTCAACTCACGATAGTCAATACAAAGCCTATCACTGCCGTCTTTCTTTTTCACAAGTAACATAGGTCTAGCGAAGGGAGAGCCACTAGGTCTAACCACCTTCGCTTCCATTATTTGAACAATTTTACTCCTTACCATCCGCCCTTTGTCCTCGCCGAGGCGACACGGTCGTCTTTGAACAGTCCTACTCATGTCCAGCAAACGGACCTCCAGTGAACCCGTGGTCACACGCCTACATGGGACGCTTATCACTAGCAATTGAGTCGACCCTATTTAACATGCCATCGTCATTCATCGATAACACCGTCTGTGTTTTGCAAATATCGAACCTGTCACTTTCCAACATTACTCCAAAACCAAGAATGGACAGAATTTGCAAATTACTCTTGACAACATTATCGCCCATGCCTCTCAAAACTACAGGATTATACATCTCTTGCCGGCAAGCTTCTCGTTAATTGTCTCTTTTATTAACGAGCATTTGGAACCAGAATCAAAGAAAAATGGAAACCGCTCACCAAACTGTATTGCTGTCCCTTTCTGCTGAATTTACCGCACACGTGTCGACTCTACTCTCTATGGTTATATTCGCTGTTGGTGGTCTCTTCGCGCACGCCGATGCAATATGTCCAACGTTGCCACATTTGAAACACGTAACTGTAGATCTGCCGCCGCTAAAGCCTGATCTCGTCTCGTTTCTCTCGTTCCTTTCCATGCCAAACGGCTGGAGTACACCGAAAGGCATTCATGTTGATTTGGGCGTCCTTTCAGCATGTTCAGCAACACTGCAGCCGTTGTCTCGTTGCCTTCATAGCGTTCCAAGAACAATTCCTTGAGCTGCAGCCAGCTCATTCCAGGAAAACAAATTTGCGAAAGCCACTGCGATGCACTGCCGAGAAGTGGTTTGCTGAGCATCATCACCAAAGATGCGCCTTCTTGAGGATGTTCATACAGAATCATATTACCCGTTTTGCACCATGCAGCTGCGTCGGCGTCAGCAGCTTCGGGGTTGAATGTCGGTAGAGTCGCGGAAACAGCACGTGCGCCAGGCACCGACACTTTTAATAATTCAACTACCATTTTATTTTGCCTTTCGACTATCGCGCGTAAACTTTGTTCTGAATTGTTTTGTAGGTGTGGTGATCCCACTTCTGATGTCGGAGATGGATTTTCATTAGCGTCGTTCATGTTTTATAATTAGTTGCACTGTCACGAAGCGAGTCGCAATGGTCACTTCTGTTCTTCTCGGAGGGCTATTCGAACTGTACTTCATCTTCCTATTTCTTCTTCCTAGTTCTTCTTCCTCCTCACCTCCCATTGCGCCACGCTCAGTAGGGATTTTCACTCTCCTTCCCCACAGCGCTCTCATACAGAAACTCTCATACACGCTCTCTCAATAAAGCGCTCTCTCTTTCTTCTCAATCTTTTTCATCATCATTTATTTCCATAGCGAATACACAGAGAGACTTATAATTAACCTCAAATTTTATAGATCAAGTAAATTCCCGACATATATAACAAACGTTGAGGAAATAATCATGCTTATTAGGGGAACCGACCAAACACCATACGGAGTGTCAGAAACACTCAGGGCAATAAGGAATAAAATAGTTGGAAGAGCAGACGAAGCCCTTAACTTAGCCAGCACCAAACTTATATGGGACGATATCAAAAGTATCTTGCAACGTTTATACTCTAGCAAGAAAAGCGAAGCTAGCCTCTTAAGCGAACTCCAATCCTTTCCGAATAACCTAACCCTAGGACAATTGTTCTTCGGCTTATCGAAGATTAAAAGCCAACTCATATCCACTATTTCCAATAATGGACAATCGGCCACAATCATTGAAGCCAAGAAGACACTATATGGCGAAGTTTGTTTAAATGCCTTCATTTCAGGAATTAGAGAACCACTTAAAAAAATCATCATATTGAAAGACCCCAACACTATTCAGGCAGCCTACGAGCTGTGTCAGACAGAAAGGGCTCGATACCATAACAGAAATCCATACCCCCTAACCCAAAACAACACCGAGCGACGAACTAACAATTGCAATAACAATAACAGTAACAATTGCAGATACAACAACGACCATAACAACCGTAATTCATCATACACCCAAAATCACTCAAACCATTATTCAAGCCCCAACTCTCAATGTCATCAGCCCAACACTGGCAACAAAATTGATAACCCGTTTAGAAACAATAAAATATTATGGGCTACACAACATAGAAGAAGGGAAACTTACCCAACACTCCCCTACTAACCTAAATTTTCAAGCACCAGCCTCAGGAATCCAACAGGATACATAAATCCTACCACACATACAACATCCCTCCCATACATAATTCTAAAAATCCAACAAAAATCCCCTCTGTCATTTCTTATTGATACAGGATCCACTAACTCATTCATCGACCCAGAATCTGCCAACTAACTATATTGCGCAATCCAACCAATATCTACTTAAAGAACAACAGCATTAAATAGTTTCAAAATCGAGGAAAACGCAATATTCCCAATGCCACCCGAATTCAAAACCGAAGGCCAATTTACCCTACTTAAATTTAAATTTCACTCTTATTTCAATGGTCTCATAGGAATGGACCTTTTATCACACCTAGAAACTAAAATAGACCTAGTAAACTTACAACTAGTAACTTCAAATTCCACACTTCTAATATTTTTGTACACTAACTTCAAATATTTTTAATATTCCCGCCTACAGTAAAGTTATTTTACCACTACCAGTAAAGATTAATCATGGGGAATTCTATTGTTGCACTACACAACTAATAATGAGTTATCATTGTCAGCAGGTCTATATAAATCAAACAATAATATTGCTTATGTCGAAATCTCAAATCAATCTGACTCAGTTAAACTATTATACCTAGAATATCCCATAGAAACTATTCCTTACAACAAAAACCACTATATCGAACTTTTAATATATCAGCTACACCTCTTAATAATGAAACCCCCCAAGCCCCATTACAAATTTTAACACAACACCTTTACCCAGAGGAAAAAGAAGCCTTTATAACTCTATGCAAACAATTTCGCGACATATTCTACAGCCCCAGAAACCCCAAAAAAACCCCTTGACATAATACACATTGACATCTATACCATTAACAATTATTTTAACCTGACAATCATAGAGAAGTTCTCAAAATTCGCAGCGGTCTACCCTATTCCAAATAGAAACATCATCAAATGCATCAAATCAATCAAACATTTTTTTAGTCTATTTGGACTACCCATAAAACTAATACACGACCAAGGAGTAGAATTTTGCAACGACATATTTCGCAAATTCTGTTCACAATATAACATATTACTCCATGTCACATCCTTTCAACAATCGTCAAGTAATTCGCCGGTAAAACGCTTACACTCCTCTTTGACAGAAACTTACAGAATAATATTTGACACACGTAAAAAACACAAACTACCTACAGATCACGAAAAAATATTGTCAGAAACCGTAATAACATATAATAACGCAATCCACTCCACCACTAAACACTCCCCTTTGAATTATTTAATGGTAGGACCCATTTATTTAATAAAACAATAATACCTAATAATGAGCATGACTATTTAAACTAAACACATTCCTAGACAAACTGTACTCTGAAATAAAAGATAAACTGTCCACAAACGCCCAACAAAGGACAGAAAAGCTAAACACAAATAAATAACAGCACAATTTTCAGGAAAGAAAACAGGAGAAATAAATTAACACCGCGGTTTTCCTTACATAGGACAGTGAACGATAAAGGGAAAACTCTAGTAACCACAAGAAATCAAAAAATCAACAAAAATTAGGAAAATATTCAAATGACTTAAGCCTTCCCACCTGCATTCCAGATCTTTCCATGGGGCATACCAATCTATCTTCATCCACAACATCGATAGCACCAACCCCTTAGCAAAAGTGCCACTAGGAAAAACACTCGTAATAGCAAATTATAAAAAGATTAGCCACATAATCGATCTGTTCGAATACACCAATTGTATCGAAAAATTATACCACACTATCGATACCCTAAGACACGATGAAAAACTCGCCGACTCTATATCTATATTAAACGCTAAGCTTGCCCAAACCCAAACTAAAATCGACACACTAACACCCTTCTCACGCCACAAAAGAGGTCTTATTAACGGGTTAGGTAGTCTAGTTAAAGTCGTCACTGGCAATATGGATGCCAATGATGCAAAAAATATAGAAACAGAAATCAACCACCTAAAAACCCAATCCACCACCATATCAGATAACTTCAAAAAACAAAACTTGTTTAATGATGATATTCAATTACGTTTCAAAAACATAACAAAACACATTAATAATGAACAAAATTTTATTAAAAACTTCTTCGATAACATGCAAAACACAATCTACACAAAGATATACAACAATGAAGAAGAAATAAAGGAACTACAATATATAAATAGACTTAATTATAATATAGATTTATTACTTAATCATCAAAGTGACATTATAGAACGTACACTGCTTGCCAAAATTAATGTTATTTCAAAACTTATTTTAGATAAGACAGAAATAACGAAAATCAAACAAATCTTTAAAACTCAAAATTATACCATAAAATCCGAATAACATTTATAATCTGTTAAAATTGAACACACTTAACTACCAAGACAAAATAATTTTCTGTATTGAAATTCCTATTTTTCTAAATTCTAACTACGAAATGGCAAAATTAATTCCATTCCCAAAAAATTTCACACAATTTGTAATAACACCTAAGTACATAATATATAATAACAAAAGTAATAGTGTGTTTTCAACTATGCATAAATGCCCTGTAATAGAGGAACAATTTGTCTGCGAAATCGATTCCATCAATAACCTTGGAAATAACACTTGCTTGGGACACCTAATCCAAAATAAAACCAGTTACTGCGACATAAAATAAACGGAACTCACGACTGACATGTTCGAACCGAAAAAAGGCTTCATATTTATATATAACGGAAACAACCTCCCAATCATCTTCTCCAACCAAACCACAACTCCCATCAATGGCTCAGCTATAATAAGGTACAACAATTGCACACTACAAATCAACGAAATAAACTATGACAACATAGCAGTGTCTACAGAAGAGCATCCCGACTTCTTTCTACCACGAAGACTAATAAAAAATGCCCCTATCAAGGTACTTACCTTAGAAAGACTTCGCCTGGACACACTTACAACATCCAACAAGCTACTGGTCGTCACCGCAGGAAACTCTCGGCACTCGACAACCTTGTACATTCTCTTCATCATATCCCTAGTAGATTTAATACTCACCTGGACACTTCGTAAAGACACTCACATCTTCCATACCGGAGCCGACCAAATTCTACCAATCGTCGCTCCACCAATCCCTTCGTTATGGCCAAACTGGGGGGGGGGGAGAGGAGTTACCGACCCATCGGTACCATACACCACCCCTCCCCTAAGCCCCCACGCTCACACACATAGAAGATATTGAACCGGGAAGCTTTGTTATATCAACGTACAAAGTTGCAACATAAACATCAGCGGCCTATACCAGCGAATAATGTTGCGACATAAACATCAGCGGCCGGTCAGCCGCCGACATCCGCCCAAAAAGTTGACACCGCATTCTTTTCTTGTACATAGGGCAACATACTATATGCATTTACATACATACATACATATAAACACTTTCTGCTGTATCAAGAACTCTATTTCTAAGAAGCACTACATTGTTATACACACATACAAATTAATGTTAGCTTATTTAAGTCGAAGAATATAGACGGCGGTTAATTGATAGCCAACAGCAAATACAACAGCAAGTGTCTTTTCCTTCTCGAAAACTTCACAGCGACGATAACAAAATCAAAGCCCAAGTCAACCTCAACCCACCTACAACTGCATTAATACCTACCGTTGACTCCCCGGAGGTAACTCGTGCATATGTGGATAACGATAAGTGGGTAACAACCCTTGCCGGCCTCAGCGGAATGTTGTGCCAAAATTTGAGCACATACCCATAGTCAAAAAAAAACACCAGCATCACTCTTCCCTTATTTCATTCAATTTATTTTAATTTATTTAACAACAATTTAACAAAGATCTGCTAAATATGATTAAAAATATAATTATAACTACAATATAACTATTCTAGGAGGTATTCTAGGTTTTTTAATTTATTAACATGAAGAGAGAGTTCAGGGGATAGAGTATGTGATAAGATGTTAAAGTTTTTACAAATAGTGCGAATAGTGGGTCGTGTTCAGCGTAGTTGGAGCTGCAAATATGTAACCATAGGGGTCGGAAGGACCTATTTTTTCTATTAGGGATGCAAAAATATAGTTGGTTTAGATGGTGTTTAAAATAAACCATGCCATGGATAAGCATATGTAGAAACATGACCCCAGCACAGGTTCGGCGCTCCTTCAGAGGAGGTAACTTTAACAATTTAAGCCTGCAACGGTACGGCGGGAGACGATTATCAGGATCCTAGTTTAAGCTTTTTAGTGCAAATAACAGAAACTGCTTTTGCACCGACTCAATACTATTTTGGTGAGAGAAGTATTGAGGAATCCAAACGCATGAGCAATATTCAAGGATAGGACGAACTAGGGTGATATACAGGGATTTGGTATTGAAAGGATCGTTAAATTCTTTAGACCATCGCTTAATAAAGGCTAACATTTCTCTGGCTTTATTCACTATCACAGAAATGTGAATCATTAAACTTAGGTTTATGATCAAAAAGAACTCCAAGATCATTGATTGTGGAAACACGATTAAGAACGTGATTTCCGAGAGAGTAAGATACAATTAGCGGCACACTGCGATGGAAAGTCATAAGTTTTCATTTAGAGCAGTTTAGGAACAGAAGATTACTTGAGCACCACAATTAGAGTTCGTCAAGGTCTAATTGCAGATGCCTGTGCAGGAAATGTTACGAGAAGGAATAGCATAACTTGACAGTAACTTGATTGTAACACAAATTTTCTCACAGTCGAACACATCATCAAGCATTGCCACTACTACTATAAAATAAGCTACACATAAATAATTAATACACTACAAGGCTAGGTTCATCGCTGCCAATCCTATACCTTAGCTTCTACGTGCTAAAAAAGAAAGCATCAGAAAAATTTAACACTACAGAGGCAATGCCTTATTACTTATGGAAAAAAGTGCTCGGACTTATGATACGAACTTTTTTTTTTTTTCATTTTTTATATATAAAATTGTATTTATTTACAGTGCAGTCCACTGTTACTGTTTGTAGCAACTTATACTGCAGTGTATCATAATTTCTATTGAGTATTTACATATTTACATACTTAAACCTACTTAATTAGGGAGTCTGGAGGCATGAATTAATTTTATGAATTAATTTATATATCTTCTCGGCAGATCTGTTGGGTGAATGCGCAGGAGCCTCCTTCTCGCCCTCAGTCCCAAGACACGTCTCCTCATCGAGAGTTTTCGAGCCAACTGGTTTGGGTGGATTCCCAATTTGTTAACGTACGTAGTTGCATGTGCGTTTATGACATCGCCAATCCTTGGTACCTTCAGCTCTTTTTCAATTTTTTTGTTGCGGATGTACCAAGCCGCTCCAGATAGCTTACGCAAGGTTTGACTGAGCCACACGAATTTTATTGAGGTGCGACTTTGCGGCGATGCCATACACTTGGATGCCATATTACCAAATACGAGACAAGACAACCTTATAAATTTTGGCCTTGTTGGAAACCAGGCCTAAGGAGCCAAGCCATGCTGTTCGCCTTTGTTTTGAGCCGCCGAGTTACATCCGTTACATGGCGTTGAAATGTAAGTCGCTTATTCAGAGTGACAACGAGATATTTGTGGGCGTTCAATTGTGTGAGGAGCTCTCCATGCAGAAACACACCAGGTGATGTGTCTTTTCTCAGGGTGTACGTCACGGAAGCACACTTTTCCGGATTGACTGCAATGTTCCAGCGTAGGGCCCAGTTCTCAAATTTTTTTAGATACAGCTGAAGCGTATCAGTGGCTGTATATACGCAAGTATCTCTGGCCAGGACTGCAGTGTCATCAGAAAAAGTGGCAACTAGCAGGTCATTGGGATCTGTAAGCGACATGTTGTCAGCTGAGGGCATGTCGTGCGTATACAGGCTATATAGTGTTGGACCTAACACACTTCCCTGGGGTACACCTGCTCTGACTCTTTTTGTTTGGGAGGACAGTCCGTCCTGTACTACTTTAAGAATCGCTCGTGGAGGAAGCTTTTTATTATTAAAAAGAGCTGAGGATTTAGTAGCCTTTTAAGCTTGTGCAGAAGTCCTTCATGCCACACTCTGTCGAAAGCCTGCTGGATGTCCAGAAAAGCTCCAACGACGTACTCCTTTCCATGGAAACGTTCCAATACAAAGTTTACTACGCGGTGTAGCTGTTCAGGTGTGCCATGCCTGAGTCTAAAGCCAAACTTCGGAATAGCTTTCTGTCTCGAACGGCTGGAATCTTTCCTCCAGGTTTCTGGCAAACGCTTCAGCTTTGTCCTGAGGTGATTTTGCCCAAGTGCCATCTGGGTTACGAACTGGAAACTTTGGAGCAACTTGTCTCTTGAATCTCTCCGTGAGCTTCCAGAGCGCGAATTTTGAGTTTTCATCGGCAGTAACTTTCCCCAGGAACGCGTCAGTTGCTTCTCTTTTCAGTATGGCTAGTACTTTTCTCACCCGATTTGATATCCTTCGGTACAGTCTGTCAATTATTGGATCATTGGTCCTGATGAACTCACGCCGGAGACGTTTCATGAGAGTTAAGAGTCCTACTGCTTCCGGAGAGAGAGCGATGTTGCTACGCACGTTGCGTAGGGGAACTGCGCCGCCAGGAGCTGCAATTTGAGCTGCATCTTTGATCTTCTTCATAAAAGTTTCAACCGCTTTCTCGATATCGTCTGCTGTATTTATCTCTGTATTGAGGTTAAAGGCATTGTTAAGTTCGTACTGAAACAGCCTTATATTCGCACCAGGTGGGACGAGCATCCTAATAGGGGCGGTACTATGAGGTGACGTTGTTAGTGAAGCGATCAGCGGCAAGTGATCAGAAGATAGGTCATACTCTTCGCGTAATGATAGTAGACTGTTAGCTATACCTTTGTACAAGAAAAAGTCGATACATGAAGGTACATTCCTCATGTTATACGGGTAGTGAGTGGGTCTGCCTGTAGCCAGAACTTGAGTTGAGCTGCCGGAAATAACATCATGAAGTGCTGAGCCTCGAGCATTCGCTCTTATACTACCCCAGAGGCGATGCTTAGCGTTAAAATCACCTCCATGTTGACCAAGGAGATTATCAAACTCAGAGGAATTCCAAGGCAGGCCTGGAGGAAGGTACACAGCTGACACCGTAATTTCGCCCAAATTAGTGGAAATTTTTACCGTCGCCAATTGTAGGTGATTCGTTGTGATCGAATGCAGGTGATAGTGCACTAATCCCTGCCGGATTAGGATACAAGCTCCTCCTCTGGGGCGACCTCCTGGGTGATCTGCTCGATAGCAGCTGTAACCTATCATATTGAGGTAGGATCCGACGTGTAGGAGTGTCTCTGAAATAAGCATAACATCAATTTCGTGCTTGCTGAGAAACACCTTAAGCTCATTAGCATTGGGGATAATGCTACGAGCGTTCCAGGCTACGAGGCGCAGTTCGCAAGTCATTAATTGCGCTGCGTCAACGACTTAGAACCTCTGAGTTCTTTGATCTCCTCAAATAGCGAAGCGATGGTTTTTTGAAGACCAGCAATGGTCTGCTGCATTGAGATGATTACTTGTGCCAGGAAGCCATCAATTACCGTTTGGCTAGGATGTTGAGGTTCACCTGCGTTTGTTGCAGGAGCAAACGCAGCATTCGGAAAAGTCTGGAACCTTGCGTTTGAGAAAGCATTTCGCTGTTGGGAGTAATTTCCGTCAGGTCGTGTGCTCTGTTGTCCAGTTCTAGTCGCATCTGTATACGATAGGCCCTGCTGCACGATTGAGGTTGGAATAGCTTGTTGCTTGATGTTGCGCATGGGCTGTGGGTGTTCTACGCGGGTCATGGGAGTAATGTTGATCCCAGTTTTTCGGCTTTTGAGCCTCTGTACGTAAATTCTGCAGCCCTTGAAAGTTGCCTCATGTTTTCCTTGGCAATTAACGCACTCCAGGTCATCATAGGTCTTTGCTTGGCATTGACTGGAACCAGTCCAATGAGGCAAACTGCATCTACCACATCTGGGCTCTTTGGTACAATAGTTTTTGATGTGATCAAAGCCAAAACATCGATAACACTGACG
>JAWNPH010000028.1:52500-82500 GCA_035047645.1 Drosophila merina
TCACTGTGGCGACTCTCACGCAGCCAAATTTAAAGGTTGCAAAAAATATCTACAAATTAATTTTAAAAATAAGCAGCAGCAGAAGATTTTTCCATCACCTCTACCAAGTACTACCCCTACCTTTGGCAAGCAAACTTACGCGAGCGTAGCGAGTATTAATAATACGGTCGCCCAAATCGGACAGTCCAGTATACCACCAGCTTACAACCCGCAATTATAATAAGATCCACAGTCTCCCATCAACCCTCCTTTACACTGTCGGAAGAACACATACAAGCAGTCGGCATTAAACTTTCTGCAAGCAGAGGATCCTTCGATGTTGCCTCGGTCTATTGCCCCCCTGCCTACAGGTGGAAGGAGACAGACCTTCTGGCACTCGGCAGGAAATACCTTGCTGCAGGGGACTGGAACGCCAAACATAGGTGGTGGGGCAACCACAGAATGTGTGCCAGAGGCAGGGTTTTGTCCTCTGCTTTAGCAGACGAGGGCATTGACATTGTAGCTACAGGCGAAGCTACCTACTACCCCTACCGGGTGAGCGCCTCTCCCAGCGCCATTGACTTTGGAATATCTAAAGGCTTCAGACAGCACCAAATCCAGGTGAGAGCCCTCACTGAGCTTTCATCTGACCATCTCCCGCTTCTCTTTAAACTGGATGAGGTGGCCCAATACTTTTAGGAAACCCCTACAACAGTGAGACCGCATGCGAACCTTGGTCTTTTTAAAGCACACATCGAGAATAATGTCGCGCTCAATTCGACCATCAACACTAGCGACGAGCTGGATGCTTATGTCGACTGCTTCACTGCTACTGTCATTGAGGCAGGACGACAGGCTACTCCTTCACCACGCCAAGTAAGCCTGAAAACTTTTAGTAGATCAATAGTAAATCCGGAGGCAAGAGCTCTTCTGAACCTTAAAAGACACCTCAGAAGGCGTTTAATAGCAACAGGAGATCCTGCAACTAAGCAATCCCTCTCAAGTGTCACAAACAGACTGCGTCGGATGCTTGCCAAAAACCGCCAGGAAAACTTCAACAGCCTACTTGAGGGAGCCGGCCCTGACAATAGCAGCGACTTCTCAGTGTGGAAGCTAACGAGAGGAATAAAGAGGCAGCCGCTCTGTCAATCGCCCGTCTTGGGACACTGTGGCCTGTGGCTCAAAACAGATTGTGACAAAGCGAACGCTTTTGCAGAGCATTTATTTTCCACTTCCACCCCCTTCTGTCTGACGGACGACTCCCACAGAGAAGAAGTCGCTAGCTTTTTGGATGTGCCTACTCTACCAACCCATCCCATAAAACATACCACGCCGCAAGAAGTCACTCTGCAATTAGAGGGCCTCCAACAAAAAAAGACACCTGGACCCGATGGTATTGACAACCGGGCAGCCATATACCTTCCTCACAAAGGAGTTATGGCATTAGTAAAAATTTATACTGCTATGCTAAGATTAGGGCACTTCCCAAACAATGGAAGCGTGCGAGGATCGTTATGATACCCAAGCCCGGCAAACCTCCAACGCAGATAGACTCCTACCGCCCAATAAGTCTACTTCCAACCTTTTCTAAGGTCTTTGAACGCATTCTGATGAAACGATTGATGGATCTGCCGCATGTATCAGGATACATACCCCAACATCAATTTGGCTTCAGGAAGTCACACGGTTGACCGAAACAAGTCCACCGTCTAGTCAATCGCGTAACGCACGCCCTTGAGTCCAAGCTCTACACGGTGGCAGTCTTCCTCGATGTCAAGCAAGCTTTTGATAAGGTATGGCACGAGGGACTACAATACAAACTCAAGGCTCTCCTTCCAGGACCCCACTATAATATCCTGAGATCCTTCATCACCGATCGGATTTTCGAGGTGGCAGTGAGAGACTCTCGATCGAGAATGCTGGCCATGAACGCAGGAGTTCCTCAAGGAAGTGTACTTGGACCCTTTTTGTAGACCCTATACACAGCAGATATGCCAGTCCGTCCCCCAGATATGCCAGTTCCGTCCCCCAGTGATCCCTCGCCTGAGGTACTACTGGCTACATACGCCGACGACACAGCCATGCTTGCGTCTCACATGTCTCTGCAAACGGCCTTGAATGCAGTACAAGAATGGCTGCACGACATTGAAGCCTGGGCAGCCAAGTGGAATACAGCTATAAATTGTGCTAAGTCCGCTTGTGTGACCTTCGCGCTCCGTCCCGGCACCTGCACTGGGCTAACATTTAACGGTGGGTTGATAGGCAACGTCAATTCCCACTGTTACCTGGGAGTCCACCTGGATCGGAAACTCATCTGGCGGGCCCATATCACAGCGGTCAAGACCAAGTGCCTTTTAAAGATGAAAAAACTAGCATAAACGCCGTTAGGGCCGCGGCGGGTCCCGTTACTGTCACTGGTGTGGCCAGATATGCCTTGCCTACCGAACTTACTTAGCTAAGGTAGAGATACTGTGGGTAGCTTGAGATCTTTGTGCAGTGACAAGTTACGAATGTACCACTCGCATCCGGTGATCAAGCTAATCCGCATATTTGGCACCCATACCTTCAGATCTGTGCGATAATTTTCTTGTAGATGGTTACCTTATTAGCCAATGACAGTTTGCTCCTTGAACTTAACAGCCAAAAATGTTTGTTCACTGCATTTCGTATGCAGGTTCTAGTGGCGGTGATGTGCTTGGCGAAGATAGTTTAATTGGTCTATGGGACATGCCTTCCTTCTATATCGATAGCAGGAAGGGTTTTCCCCCTCTCTTTCGGTCTCTTTGCAATGCTGAGATCGAGTTCAGTTGCTTGTAGACGACGAGCGCGTGCACATTGAAAAGAAATAAAATAGAAACAAAACTGAATTTCACAAGTTTCTGTTTGATTATTTAGTCTGGTTTTTATTATTACATTCAATAACCACAAAAAGACCAAACTCTTTTCAGAGAATGACTGGCTGAAGACGACAGCGGGCTTACAATGTTAAGCAAGCCGCCAATTCGGAAGAAACTCAAGACTATGGAAACGCGGCCGTAGCCGCACTGAACGCAATGGAAGACGACAGTGACTCATTTGACCAAAATGACCTCGTAAATTTTTTAGAGGAAGGTACCGCTTGCTCTTCATTGGGCGAAGGCAGGCGGGGAGCGGCAAAGAATTAGTAAAGCTCCTAAACGAGCTGAAGAACATTAGGATTGTCGACTCTCCATAAGTTTACAAAAATGATACTTAAGAGACAACAAGTGTTTTCGCACTCTAATAAGGCGCTACAATTTAACAGCTCGGTCATTACTACAAACCCTACGGAGAGTGACGAGCCCGTATATTCGAAGCTATATCATTATCCCATGGGGGCAGCGGATTTTGGATCTCACAGAAATCAAACAGCTGTTAAAGGATGGAATTATCCGGCTTTCTCATTCTCCATTCATCAGCCCAACATGAGTTGTTGAGAAAAACGGATCTGATGCCGACGGCAACAAAAAAATACGACTGGTAATCGATTTCAGGAAACCAAATGAACGAAACATCGCCGATCGTTACGCTTGCCAAGCATTCCTATGATTCCAGCAAACTTAGGAAAGGCAAAATTTGTATAGTTCTTAAATGCCTGTGCGAAGCCAGTATCCCCACCAGAAAAACCCAAGTTTTTTAAAGAAACTTTTTTAAAGAATTACTGAAGTTCCGTGAGAGACTTCGTTGCCATAGCTCGACCACTCACGTTCATACTTAAGGGAGACAAGCTGTCAACAGCACATGTCAAAAAAGGTCGCTACAAAATTTGATAAGTCCCAAAGCAGAGCATTCGAGCAGTTGAGAGACATTTTAGCAAAAGAAGATGTCATACTTGCGTTTCCGGACTTTAAACTGCCTTCCGATTTGACCACCGATGCCGCGGCAAGCGGCCGATTTTTGTCCCTGTGTACTACAATGTGGAAAATGTGAAACAAGTTCTTCAGGATTACTATTTTCCAAATATGTCTAAACTTGCCAGCGAAGTGGTCATAAACTGCAAGACATGCACCAAAGCGAGGTACAACAGGCACCCCAAGAAGCAGGAATTAGATGTCACACCAATACCTTCATATGCGGGCGAAGTGCTGCATATAGACATCTACTCTACGGATAAGAAGTTGATCTTAACCTGCGTGGATAAATTTTCAAAGTTCGTCGAGTACAACCATTAACTTCTAGGACCATAGTGGACGTACGCAGCCCCATAGTACAACTGGTAAATTTTTTTCCAAATATCAAAACGTTATACTGCGATAATCAGTATGACATTGACAATGTTAACACACGCCCTCTACACAGTAGCTCCACCGAGCAAGCTATTTTACAGCACCCTAACGGAGATAGCTAAGTGCATTGAAATAGACAAAATGGTTAATGAGACCGTCGACCTCATCATAAAAGCCACGGTAGAGTATAATAAAACATTAAACTCAGTGACAAATTTGCAACCCGAGTATGCCTTACCCTCAGACAACGACGAGCTGAAATTGGCAATAAGAAACAATATCGAAAAGTCGCAACAGGCACTGGTGTGGGAACAGAAAAAGTTGCTTTCGGAGTTGCATATGCAAGGATTGTTAGACATCGAAACCGACCATATTAGAAGTTATTGTGCGTGTCAAAAGTACACCATACGATCGCCAGGAGCCTAAACTTTCTAGGCCTTCAATAATGCGCAAACGCAAAACAAAATTAATATCATCAAGAAAGAACAAAATAACATGGTTAACACTCCTAACTTGAACGAGGTCCCTTTGGCCATAAATAAAATTTTAATAACGGAGATTTAAAATTTAATACGTACAGTCTCACTTTCTAATGCCAACATTATAACCCCAGCTATTTTTAACCTCAATGATTTGAAGCCTGTATAAGTTGATCACCCCACAGAAGCCCCTATCATAATCCTCATAGAGACGTCTAACATTAACCCTCGGATTAGCGGTAAACTTTTCACCTTTATTTCAGCGGTAAGGTCCGTACGGGCCTCAGTGCAATTTGTATGGATTATTTCATGCTAAGCGCTAAACACAAGTGAAAGTTAATAAATAGACAAAATGACTTGTTTATTGTATTATTTAATATGTTTTTTATTTAAAAAAAATTGTAGTTAATTAAATTAATTTAAATTTAAATTTTGTGCTGTACAAGTTTCGCAGCGCTGCATTTGTTCAGAATGTTCCGTACAAACCGCTTTGTTAGAATCGTAGCAGTAGAAGCGCGTTTCTCTCTGGCGATTGTTCAGTTCATGATGGGCGATGGTCCCGTGGTGCAACTATTTTTTGAAACTATTTTATTAATTTTTAATAATATTATTATTATTTATTTTATATAAAAATCATGTTTCTGCAAAAAAAAATGAATTTGTATAAACATTCCATACAACTTGTATGTAGGTCCCTAACCGCTGATATAAGAGAGAAAAAAGTAGAGAGCTAGAGAGTTTCTAAGTTAATTAACCGATTGCCTTCAAATGAGTCTTAAAAGACGGGCAAGACTTTAATTTTGGAACTTCACTTGAAAATCAAAAAAGTCCCCAGGGACCTTACCGCTAATCCGAGGGTTAAAGTCTTTTAGTCCGATAGTATTACCCATGAGGATATGCAAACCAAATAGTAAAGCTACTCGTTAAAAGGTAACCATTTTTCCCGTATCACCGTAACACATCATTCTGCAACTAAAGGACAACGTAGTAGCGAATTTGACAACGATGGCTTTGCAGTCACCGATTGCGTACTAGTAACTTACGAATTGTTCTGCAAACTGGCAGCACTATGCGAAACGCAGGCCAGCCATCTAAGCCCATCACACTGGTAGACGACGGAGTAATAATAATCAACGCGTGCCCAGCTAAAGTCAGCACTGATAACGGCCCCGAAATTGCTACCAACGACTCACATTTTGTTGTGTTCGAGCGAGGGCTTTCATCAGGGGCACCAAATACTCAAACCAACGTAAAGCTATTTGCCAAACACCAGGCACGGAGGCATCGCCGTTACTACACATCATCGGCCTCGACCCAAGGCTAAGCATGCCACTTTTAGAAATAGAATAATCAAAACTTAGAGATTATCCCAAGGCTTAATGAAGAAGTGAAATCGGCTGAAGCATCTTCATTAGCGGCTGTATCCAATTCATCCTAATAATGAGCAGGAGACGAAATGCGCGGGAGATTCAATTCGTTAAAAAGTTCCTAATGACCGAGGACAGTCATAGTTCTAAGGGGAGAGTAGTTAACCCGATTAATAAGTATCATGTAAGTGGGCATAAATCTCGGGTAATTATTGTATCACCTTAGTAGTTTATATGCAAATTCAGCCTATTTATGCACATATTAAGGAACAGCGCTGAGCCCACGGCGAGTAAGCCAGTGCACTTCCCGGAGAAGAAGATCACCGCCTCACCGACCTGGCAGAGTAGCCGACCACGAGGCGATTACGCAATCCCTGCCCCCTCTCTCTACGGACTGCGGTGTGGGATAACCTATGGAATCTAACTAAAACTTAATTTATACAATTGTTCAATGCTTTAAAACTAGTAGAGCCTTATAATACTGGCAGTTGGGCCATATCGAAATATGCCAAAGTTCCATCCTTGTCCGGCCCAAAATGTACCATGTACAACATGTCGTGGCGTTTTAGAATGAAATATGCACTTCTTGCTCAGACGCAACAAAAAAAATCTAAGTTGGCAACACCGCAGAGTTTCTCAGAGAGGCTTGCGACTTTGTCCCCGTCTAACCTGGCCATTTTGCATGTAGTTAAATTGCCATGCTTGCTAAGTCAAATGATTTGATAGAAAGAGTATTCAGATTGGTTGTGAAATTAAAAATACATTCTATGCAAATAAAATAAGACATAAGTATAAATTATTAATATTTATTATATTCATATTTTTTTTTAATTTAGGTAATAATGTTGCAAATAAGTGGATTCAATTCGTTTCTACCAATTTATGGATTGATCATTGAGTGGATACAATTTTGGAGTACCTCTATTTTTACATTTTAGCTTTTGTTTTAAAAAATTTTAGCTTTTTTTGGCTTCTGTTGGCCTGCTATGATAAAATTAACGAAGTGGCAACTCTGCACATTGGTAATGGAAATCAGAGCGAAAATATTTTGTTTGAAATTTACTTAGTGTAGAATTTTAATTAAAAAGATAGAACAATTAAAAAGAGAGAAACAAGTAAAGTGATAAAATTAAAGTAAAGCCCGCTTTCTTTGAAGATATTAAAATGAAGCAAACCAGAGCACGCTGAACAAAAAGTTTACTTTAAAATCCCTCAACCTAATATGGTAGGTAAGAGTCGTTAAAAAAAAATAAATTTTATTTAACTTGAAAGATCGAATATTTAAAATCAAAACCATGATTCTTCACAATTCTTTTAATATTAAAATAAAGTGGGCTGAATTAAAAGCTTCTACGAAAGCCTACAAACATTAGCTCCAAAATACATTGAAAATATATATATAAACTGTTAAAACCAGTTTCCAATCAGCATGTACATGCCCCAAGCAGGAAAAAATTTGAAACTGACTTTTGACTTGAAGAAGACATAACTCTTATAACATAAGTATATTATTCTTGATCAGGATCGCCTCCTAAATCAATATACGCATATCCGTGTGTTAGTCGGTCCATCTGTCCGTCTGTCTGTTTCTATGCAAACTAGTCTGTTTTAAAGCCATGGACTTCAATTAGTACAAACCTTTTCTTCCTTCGCAAGCAGTTTATAAATCATAACGACCGAGATCGGTTAACTGTATCCTGCATCTGAACTATTTATGCTTTTGCAGATAGAAGGTTAAAATTCGCCTAATGCCTCATTTAGAGAATTTTAAAAATTTAGATTGTTTTCTTATATCTATATACATAGGTATGTAGAAAAGAATTATGGAATCGGTTTTTATTGAAATTTTCCTTTCCAAACGATACCCACTATTGGACCTGCATATCTGAAATTTTTGAGAATGTAAAATATTAATAAAATAAACAAATTTTTTTCTGCTAGTTGATCTCTAAAGTACGGTAAAACAATATAGATGTAACCTCACTTTTGTGATTAGTAAGTAAGTTATCACAGGCACTCATCAACAACAAAAATAATCATGCATAAATGGCATGATAACTGTGCAGAATCGATATCGTTTGCGGATGATGCAAAACTCCAATTTCTGGTCGGCGACGGCGGTCAATACCCCGCGGCTGTGGTCAATGCTCCGCGACCTATACAGGTGCAGGTGCAATCGGGTTAGTTTTCGTTATAAGTAATTTTGAACTTAGGCTTTAGTTAAATTTTGGAGATAAAGCGCTCAGGTCACGGTCTCGAAAATCATCCCAACGGCAACTAATCTAAAACACTCGCATTTTTCGTTAACGTTATTGCAGCATTAAATAAGTATTCTTATGCTGATCGGTAATATTTAATCATCAAAGGAAAACACACAAAAACTGAATTAATTTGTATTTATTACACAGAGCTTCCCAATCAGAGAACCTTTCCAATTGACATCATGTCAATTAACTTAACTTGACTCATAAGTCTTATGATGAGACTTTATAATTTGATTTTTCCAATATTGTCTCTTATCCTCGCAATTAATCATAAAAATTGCTCATTTATTCTTAAGCGGTCTTTTCTAGGCTGCTTATGATGCTTTTGGAAAGCTTAAATGCAAAATGCACTGTTAGAAAGGAAAAATCATTACATCTTACATTACAATATAACATTACAACTGGCTACCAAACACTACTTAGTAATAATGATAATGATAGTAATAATAAATGTAAATTCTGATTAGAGTTCCCTGTAGCAAAAAAAGTTCTGAAGGTATTCTCAAAAACTTTTGGTCTACGACGAATATTAAAATAAAATATTTTTTAAGAGACAGACAGGCACAGACAGACATACAGACAAACAGACATACAGACATACAGAGATACAGACATACAGACATAAAGATATACAGACATACAGACATACAAGCACATACACACGTACATACATACAGACAAACAGACATACAGACAAACAGACATACAGGCATACAGACATACAAACAAACAGACAGACGGACATGGCTAAATGGACTATTGTTTCTGGTTTCAAAAATTTTTTATTTTTGTACATCTGAGGTTAGTTTAGTGGATAATAAAAGCGATAAGTTGTAATTTTTATATATACTCGTACTGCAAAATATAAACTATATTCGGCATTATTGAATCTACGGATCGGCAAACACAGTTTTGTTACTGTGTTACTGCTCGAAAGAGCAGTATTCGAGGAAATCACGAATTAGGGATGCCTTTTAGTGAAAAGATAATTAAATTGTTTTGACCAACATTTGGTGAAGACTAACATTCCTCTGATTCACTGTTACAGAAATGTGATCATTAATCGACTGCTTATGATCAAAAAGAACTCCAATATGTTTTATTTAGGAAATACGATGCAAAACGGGATTCCAAAGTACAAGAAAATATGAAGTGCGCAGCGATGAAACGACATAAGCTTGCATTTAATAATCAGATATTCCTTGAGCACCCCTAATAAAGTTCCTCGAGGTGCAATTACAGGTATCTGTGCAGAGAAACACATAACGTATGACATTCGAAAGATCATTGACAAAACAAGAAGCAGCTAAGGTCCTAAGTGAAACTTGCATACTGTTTTATTTAGTTTTATATAGTAAATAAAATATTCTGCGTTTGATTTAAATGATGAGCAATACATTTTAGGATATTCGGTGGAAAAAATTCCAATAGCTTTGTTGTTATCGAGCGACAAATCCATGCTAAAATTGGAAGATGATTCTCTTGCAGTTTCGTTGTAATACGTTTCTCAAGAAGCTTGGAAATTTCAGATTTTTTTTTTAAACCTATATTTATTGGATCTTCTCGGGAATTTGACTAACAATTAGTTTTCAAATCTTAATTTTATACAATATTTATCAGTCTTTTTAAGTGTGGTCCGAAAAAAAGAACTTAATGATCAGCGCTGGGTCGGAAGGTCGATGCGGCGAAGTCAGAATCATTCACAAACCCGAGTTAAACTTCTCGCAATGTCGTTATGGTGGGAAGTTATTTCGCTCACGTACTTTTGATTTTGTTGAGTTATTTTTTGTCTGACGGATCTGCAGTTAAGGTATCTTTAGATACGTTAATTTTGGACATACCTGGGTGATCCAGTGATTTTTCTCAGTATCTTGTTATTGAGTGCAGTAATTGAGTGCTTTGCATGATATCAATGTAACTACTGCTGGCACTTTCCCATAGTTGGGAGCCGTACGTTCAAATTGGTTTCAGTATGAAGTTTTATAGTAGGACCCCGTAGTCCAGACAGAGGAGTGACCGAAAGTAAAGGGTCAAGGTTAGTAAATCCAAAAGGTGATGGACATGAGTATCTATTGGGAAACCAACATAGTGGTCACCTGACTCTAGAAAAAAGTCATGATCCGGCGGACTTTGGGGAATACTCTGGTCTACCACAAAACAGATTTAAAATAAAGTATCGGAAATTTTGATCTTAGCTCGGACCACTCACCGATCATTTTGAGCTATAATCACACAGTTTTTTTCAAGCAGAATTAATTATCGCAATTAACGCAAAAACTAACATAAAAGTTTTGAAGCCTATTAGCTTTAAGCTTAAGGTGTGTTCTTTTGGCTTCGAGGCACCAGGTGAGCCGTCGATCGAGGTGCACTCCATGTTACGTCACTTCAAATGCTTTCGGGACTACGGTGTTGTTTAAGGTGATCGAAGGGCAGTCTTGTCGATTGAGTGCAAATGTTACATGCTTACATTTTTATTCGTTTATTTTGATTCGCCAGTCCGATAGCCACGGCCACTAGGTGAGAAGAGAGTTGAGTTGTTGCTCTCTGTCGCTCTGATCGCTGTGTCGTCGGCAAACGTAGAAGTTGTTAGTAGTCTGCTTGTGAGTGTCTGCTGTTTAAAGAACGAACAGTGTTGGTGCAAGTACGCTACCTTTGGGAACTCCAGCGTTTATAGCGTGGTCGTCGGACATGTCAGAGTTGCATCTCACGCAAAGGCATGTTGTATAGTTACGACTTCAGGAATTTGAATGTGTTTTGGCGAACCATAGTTTTAATTTTGAACAATAATCCATTTATCCAGACCTTGTTATTCGTTTGACTTTAATGGTTCCATATTTCTCTCAGAAACCAAAATGATTTGTTTCTGTTCTTAGACATTTATTTTGATACCGCTGGATTCGGATGCGGTTTGAACTGCTTGCCGTGCCCCACATCTGTATCCCATCGGCCCATATTGGCTTCAGCACTACTTTGTATATAAGCAGTTTAAGTTTTTCTTTGAGCTTGGACCTTCTCCCCAGGAGCCAGTGCAGTTGCTTGAGTCGTAGGTTGGCCTGGTTGAGCTTGTTGATCAGGTGAGGGCGCTATGTGAGCCTGCGGTCCAGGGTCAGCCCTAGATATTTCGGAGTGTTATTCATAGGGATGGTTTCCCCGTTGCGTGTGACAGGGGGCCATTCCCCTCTGCATAGTGAGGAGGTTGTGTGGGAGGATTTCTCCGCTTTGACCACGATGTTCCATCGTTTCAGCCATGGATCGAGAGCATCCAGTTGTCTGATGCGTTGGAATAAAATTGCATGTCCTTGGGTATTCCTTCTTCCTCCTTGGGGGTTATTCGGGTCTTCAGACATTTTTCAAATAGTTTCGAGAGACAAGACAATAGGCTTATAGAACTGTATGCTAAGGAAACTGAATGGTCCTTTGCCCACCTTTTGAATTTTTTTTTACGCGGCTCCCGCTTTATAACGTACAGCCCACCTCCCGCCAAACCGATCGAGGGGCGCTGCCGTTTATCGTGCGGCTAGGATCGCGAGGATAGATCCGAGAGAATAAAGTGTAGAAAAGATTACAAGGAAGAAGTGGAATTCGTTTGTTGCTCTGAAAGGTAGGTGAGAATTGAGGATTTGATAAAAGTGGATGTGCAGAGTAAAGTTATAAAGTAAAGGTCATTGTAGTCAGAACACAAAACCCTAAAAGGCTCATGTTGGGCATATCTAGATCTACTAAAACTTAGAAAGAGATGATTGAAATTTCCAATCCGTGTATTCGGAATGTTAAATGTTAGTCGTGTTAGAGATACTGGGTGTCTACATGACAATTTATAAGGTTATGTAGAAAAACGACACCCAGCATCTTTCTACGATTGGTTAGAGATGGTAAATTGATTACAAGAACAAGATAACAAGAAAAGAGCTGAAGATTTGCATCACAGTTGAAACCCCTAAGAGCAAACAAAAAGAAGTTGTTTTGAACGGATTCAATACGGTCTTAGTAAATCCCATACTGTACTAAAGAGACGTATAAGCTTTTAGTTATATAACTAAAATAACTATACTATAAAGGATCATTGAATTCATTAGACCATATTTTAATGAAGCCAAGCAACAAGATCCTTAACCTGGGTAAATGATTCTAAGAAAATCCCATAGAGAAAGTTTGAGGCCTGATTAGGGCACGAACCATGCAAACACGTTATCTTACCATTTTTAAAAATTGTCCAAATATGACTAATGTTTATATTGGGCAGAAGGGGATTTGTATTGAAGACAAGTCGTTAATAAACATAGTGAAAAGTAACGGCACAAGATTGTTATCTTGGGGGTTTTCCAACGGAGCTCTAACAACGTTGGGTCCTCCCAGCTAAAAAGTTGTAAATCCACATGAGAAGGTCTGAGGGAAATCACAATAGATTAAGTTTACTCAAGAGCATAAGAGCAGGAGTACCACAAGGCAGTGTTCTTGGACCCATCTTATACACACTCTACACAGCGGACCTCCCCATCACCCCCTCTCGGAACCTCACAGTAGCCACATATGCCGATGACACCGCGTTCCTAGCCTCCGCCACAGATCCTCAGGAAGCACCAGCCATCATCCAGAGGCAACTGAATGCCCTCGATCCATGGATGAAACGATGGAACATCGTGGTCAACGCCGAGAAATCTACACAAACAACCTTCGCACTACGCAGGGGAGAATGCCCCCCCGTCACACTCAACGGGGAAACCATCGCTATGAATAACACTCCGAAATATCTAGGGCTGACCCTGGACCGCAGGCTCACATGGCGCCCTCACCTGATCAACAAGCGCAACCAGGCCAATCTACGACTTAAGCAACTGCACTGGCTCCTATGGAGAAGGTCCAAGCTCAAAGAAAAATTCAAACTGCTTAATTACAAGGTAGTGCTGAAGCCAATCTGGACCTATGGGATACAGTTGTGGGGCACGGCAAGCTGTTCGAACCGCATCAAATCCAGCGGTTTCAGAATAAATGCCTGAGAACAGTTTCGAACGCCCATCCGTACCACGAAAACTCCATAATCCATAAAGAGCTTGGAATTAGATGTGTAGCAGAGGAGATCACCCGTCTCAGCGAAAGATACATAAAAAGACTGGACAACCACCCCAACCACCTGGCCATCAACCTCCTAGATAATAGGCAATCCCTAAGACGCCTGAAAAGAAAACACCCGCTTGACCTCCCCCACCAATAGACACCTAAGTCAACCTCATTAGATATACATTCCATGTACCTCCCTTAAGTCAAGGTCACCCCCAAACCATTTAATGATTGTCCACTCGGATACATTTTAAATATAAAAAAAAAATGTTTAAAACAAAAAAAAAATGGTTTATTATAATAAAAGCAATAATTAAAGGCGAGAAGCGCAAGAAAAAAACACGACCAGTCGCAGTAAAAGTGGAATCTGCCTTCAAAAATGTTGCGGGTGAACTGCCAATGCCCAATTGTAAATGCCGAAGAGTGGCATCAACTGTCTGCCTCGGTAGCGAAGGTATTTTTACAGAATGAACTTTGTTAATCGACAGGTTTGTAAAAGTTTTCATCTTTCATATTCGAAGCTGAGTCCTCACGGAGTTGATGAGAGTAAGGGATGATCGTTCTCCCCAAAATGCCTATGTTTTTAAGACAACTCCGTTCCCATAAAAAATAAATGGAAGGATTCAAAAGTATTGAACTACGACCCGTTCCTCATGGTGATCATTAAGGGTTTCTGATTGGTGTGGAAACGTGTTAAATAGACGGTGAAGCTTTGGTTGACAGTCGACACCGCAGTCGGGATTAGAAAAAGAATTGCGACGATGGTTTTATTTAACAGCACGCTGCCTTAACGATTTCAATTTTTGTCACCACACATAGTTGCACATCACGCATGTTGAACTTGCTCTGCCATCTTGCTGGCGATCAATCTCCGAAGTTACTTCGTACTCTGATCTGTGGAAGCATTAAGACTAAGTTCTAAGTGTTAAGTTCTTCATCTTGGCCCGTTAAGTCCGATAGACGCTGCTTCTGCTAGTTTATAAAATCTCTGAAGGCTTTTACAACAGGAATTGACTTGCAACATGCATGCAATGGCAAATTTAATTTGCATTGATGAGCTCAGGAAGGAGCATTGGGTTTTCCAGGTGAAAGCTATCCATAGTAGCACAAGCGTTGCGAACCGCCATCGCGAAGTCGATAAGGGATTCCAATCTGTCTTTGCGAACATTAATTGTTGAACGTTTTGAACATTTTTTAAGCCAGAGCATATTTTTTTGGTTGGAGAAGCCGGCAGCTACTTTCGTACAGAGGGATGGGGCTTCCATAAAAAGACGAAAGTTCCGCTGAAGGTCCAATCGCGTGAAAGGCAGCCATATTTCCTTCTTGTTGTTGCGCAAATAAGGTATATTTTCTTGATGCACTTCCTTCCGACTTCACGGGAATCTTGCAGCTTGACAACATCAGATTGTCTCTGTTTGGAATGTTTGTCCGCTTAACCAACTTTAGTTTGATTTCGTAGTTGTAAGGCGTCAAGATATACTTGGTGACTATTAGGGTTATGAGCGCGGTTAGCGATGTTGCTGAAACTAAGTTTGATGAAGCTATTTTATCTTCTGCCACAACAGCCCTCTTTAATATTGGTATCGACTTCAGCTTGCATATACCACATTTCTGTATATCCAGTTCTGAACACCGTAATACTGGCCACTTGTTTGGCAAACTTCGCACACCGTGGTATCCTCCGTAGGCAAGTTAAAATATGTATTAACGGCAGTCGTTTTAAAATTGAATTTCGCTATCCTGATTATTAGCCTATTTGGGCCTGTCCATTTTTTGTGATTTACATAGCCAAGTTGTACGTGTGTCTGCTACAAATTTAAGTATGCGTATGTGTCTAGCATTCGAGTGTCATTATGTATTTCGCAACAACTTTATGTATTTCTCAATTTTGAATTTTTTTTTAAGAAATGTTATTGCGCTGTGGTATTTGACTCGACCGACTAATAATTTTTAAGAATTAAGACTAAGCATTAGCAACTCCTTGTTAAATTGTTCAAATAAATAAATATATGTTACTCATACATACGCACAAAACTTCTTAAACTGTTATTAATACTAATAATAATATAATACTAATACTAATATTAATATTATCCAATTTTTTATCACCAAAAGTTGTTTTTCTTTTATTTTATTTTTCATTTATACTATAAATAAAATAATATATGTCGCTTACGACCGAAGTGAGCTTTTTTATGAATAGTTAATACAATATCACGAAGTTAATGTAATTTAGTCTTACCAAGTCCTCATTCGAATCAGGAACGTCTGAAGTTTGGATAATAGTTGTGCTTAGCGAATCTGTATTTATGAAGGTTGGGGTTGTCTTTACAGTCGTAGACGTTAAAATGTTAAAAGTTGGAAATAAAGAGCTTCCAATCAAATAGAAAAAAGTTGTATACAATGGCGCATCAGTTGTTTTTTTTTTAAACGTGGTTAAACGTGGCTTGGAACTGATAGAAGCACCGTCGGTAAGGAGAGTAATTGTCTTATTGGTGATAGTAACAGAAGATGTTTTTCCAGACCTTGTTGAAGCCGCACCACAAGTACTGAAATAAACAATTTCCTGGAACATAACTTTACGTAGACTTCGTATCATATTTTATGTTCTAGTGTAAGGCGGCTACCCGCCTGTAACGGAATTTTTTTTAAAATTAAACATCAAAAGAAGAACCTTTGAATGACGTAAAATTACGGCGATTACGCTCGACTAAAATATGTAATCAACATATCTCATTTATAATTAAAAAGTTAAGTTTAAGTAATAGTATGAAATTAATATTATTATATAATTGCAACTTAGAAATTAAAATTAAGTACGTACAATATTTATTGCCAGAGCAGCAGAGGCCTTCAGTTTTTAGTGTATTTTTTGTTTCTCATTTTTTTTGTGGTGTTGTGCGTTTTAGTTCTAGTCTGTTTGGGTAACCTCAATTACCAAGTAGGTCCCACTCACCCACTTGTCTACAGCACGCCCCCATACTTCGTATACTATTATGCGTAGAAACTGAGAGACGAATATGCTTATATATAAATATATATATTATATATATAATATGCTTATAAAAATTGTTTAGCTGTTGATACTATTAAGGAAAATATTTTAAGATCCTGCAATAGGGATTTTAACTTCCAATTACCTGTATTCCCTTTTTATTTTCCTTTTTATTTTAAAATAATCGTTTTGAAAATACTTCCGTAAGATTCTAATTTAATTAGTTTAAAAATATGAATTTTAGTTAGAATTAAAAATTTTTGAAAATAAAATTAGGCTCTCGCATTTGTATGGATTTTACAATTGTACAAATGTACAATTCGCTTTTAATAGACTTACGCCGAAGTCAAGAGTTTTAAATTTTATATTATTCCCCCAATAATAAAATACCCAACAAATTTTTAACTTACCCTTTTTCCACCCTTCTTAAAGCCTCCAGTTTTTCGAAATTGGAATCTATTAGCTTTGAAATTAACAGTTTTCGGTGCTGCTGGTGTAATTGAATGCATTCTTTCGAAAACGAATCTTTTTGTTTAGAAATTGCCAACATAATGCTTGCTTCAAGTTCAAGCCTTTCTTGGTTATAAAAAGAAAACTCTCGCATTTGTATGATTTTGCTATGGAGACTGGTGTAATTCTCAATTAATGGATTTCTTAAGTTTTCATAATTTTCCTTAAATTGGGAATTATTATTTGCAAACCCTGTAATGTTATATGCCAGCGCCATTATCTTCTTATCTGCTTTTGTTGCTTGTCGAATTAGTTCAGCATGGCTTTTAATTCCTCCTTCGTTTTGGCCTTTTAATTTTTAAAAATTACTGGTTTTTGAGGTTTTTCTTTAAAAACAACTTACCAAATTTCAAAATTAAAAGAGTCACTATTCCGATATTCATATTAATAAAATAAAGAATATTTATACGAAAAGTAATAATTAAAAGGATTTGAACTACCTTTAATGAATTCGATTTACTTAATATAATATATATAAGGAAAAATAAGTTTATTTAGGAACGCATGAAATCGATTTACCCACTATAACACACCTGATTTTAAACTTGCAGAAATATTTGGGACTTAGAAAAAACGACGGTCGACTAGGAAGATCGGAAGGAAAATTGTTATTGCTAAGCTATTCACTTATAGGATTTCGGGACTTCCTATAGTCCTATAGTTTTTTATTTAAAATTACGGTGACTACCCCACGTTCAACGCCCAGAATATCTCCTTGGACGGTACTCCACATAAGTGATGAAATGCAATAGTAGTGTGCGCGATAAGTCCACCCATATATAGCGGAAAATTAAAAATTTGCTGAGTTTTTCCAAAATTTAGTTTTGAAAAAATTTAATCGCCACGTGCCTCCTTTATAATTACATTCTATTTTCACGTGCGTGAATAAAATTTTTTAATTTTTGTATACCAATACCATTTTTTCGTTACTTTTTTTCGTTCGCAAGCAGGTTTTTTTACCCCTCACAGTTATGTTACAAACATTAGTGGTTAACTATATTTTTTCACTATCGAAATCAGCATGGTGAATCGACGTGGCATAATTAACACTTCTAATAGACAAGAGCAGCCCAGCTCGGACACGACCTGATCAGGCAATAGTTCCCGATAACGGAAACCGAATCTGACATTTTATCCAGTCTGAAATGGGGTCTCTATAGGCATGCGTTTTTTCTCTAGCAACCACCTTCTACTTTTATTGATTGTGTCAGAAGCAACAACGACAGAACGGTTCGGTAAGTGAAGCAACCAATATTTTACAACCGCTTGTTAAGTTTGGAGTTATTTATATTCATTTTTAAATTTATTTAATGTCACGCGCAAGCTGCTGCAAAACTGTTTCTTTCGAAGTGATCCAAGATTCAATCAATATTTTGATTCATGTGAACGGAAGCGCTCTTTAGCTAGATCGTGTGCCATTAATCGAAACAGGTGGAGTAACGTCTGACGGGTGGGGTAAGATTTCAGTCTTTTGGCTTATGGGCTTTCCCCAAGACTTTCTGCGCTTAGGGTTTTTGTAATGTAATCAACATATCTCATTTCTAATTAAAAAATTAAGCTTAAGTAATAGTATGAAATTAATATTATTATATAATTGTATCTTAGAAATTAAATTCAGTACGTAAAATATTTATTGCCAGAGCAGCAGAGGCCTTCAGTTTTTAGTGTACTTTTTGTTTCTCATTATACCCTTGAAAAAGGGTATTATAATTTTGTCCAGAAATGTGTAACGCATTAAAGGAAGCATCTCCGACCCCACAAAGTATATATATTCTTGATCAGCATCAACAGCCGAGTCGATATAGCCATGTCCGTCTGTCCGTCTGTCCGTCTGTTTCTATGCAAAAAATAGACAGTAGTTTTAAAGCTAGCGTTTTGAAATTTTTACCAGATCATTATTTTTGTTGCACGCAGATCAAGTTTAAGAATCGGTCGGATCGGACCACTATATCATATAGCTGCCATACAAACGACCGATATGAAAACAAGTCTTTGTATAGAAAACTTTTTTGTTTTCCAACCTATTGCAACCGAATTCAACATTTATTCTAATGACATAGCCATACATAGTTTGTGAAAGTTTGATCCGGATCGGATCACCATATCATAGAGCTGCCATACAAACGACCGATATGAAAACAAGTCTTTGTATGGAAAACTTTGTTGTTTTCAAGGGTATACCATCTTCGGCAAGCCGAAGATAACTTTTCTTACTTGTTTTTTTTGTGGTGTTGTGCGTTTTAGTTCTAGTCTGTTTGGGTAACCTCAATTACCAAGTAGGTCCCACTCACCCACTTGTCTACAGCCCGCCCCCATACTTCGTATACTATTAAGCGTAGAAACTGAGAGACGAATATGCTTATATCGACTTAGGAGGTGATCCTGATCATGAATAAATATACTTAACAGAGTCGGATATGTTTCCTTCACTCCGTTGCACATTTTTGGAAACATTTTTAATACGCTCTCGAAAGGTGGAAAAAGGAAATTTGGTTAAGAAATAAAATTTCATAACAGAGCCCTACACTGTTAAGCAATAAGCTTTTAACTGGCACTGTTTTTAACGGAGAATATTATTCCAAATAGCGAAATATTGGCGTTTTTACAGGTGCATTTTATTAAAAGGTTTTATATGCATTTGGGCATAAGAAGCTGTTTTTAGCATGTGAGAGTCAGTGGTGGCAAATATTAATGTTACCTAATATAATTATCGGGTTTTCGAAACCATCAATGGGGGACATTTTAAGTGAAATCCAATTATTGAAAAAAGAAATAAAATAAGTTTTACCTCCTTAATATTTACATTGCGTTTTAGAAAATTCTCTTTTAAATGAATATAAGCTTAAACTGCACTTTCATTCACTTTCGTTAGTAGCTTATTGGATAGTAACCTCGAACATACGAAGTAAAAAATTGTTTAGCTGTTGATACTATTAAGGAAAATATTTGAAAATCCTGCAATAGGGATTTTAACTTCCAATTACATGTATTCGCTATTTATAAATTTAATGTATGTTTTTAATGTAAAAAACGCATTTCGCGCCTTTTTATTTTTCAAATAATCGTTTTGAAAATACTTCCGTAAGATTCTAATTTAATTAGTTTAAAAATATGAATTTTAGTTAGAATTAAAAATTTTTGAAAATAAAATTAGGCTCTCGCATTTGTATGGATTTTACAATTGTACAAATGTACAATTCGCTTTTAATAGACTTACGCCGAAGTCAAGAGTTTTAAATTTTATATTATTCCCCCAATAATAAAATACCCAACAAATTTTTAACTTACCCTTTTTCCACCCTTCTTAAAGCCTCCAGTTTTTCGAAATTGGAATCTATTAGCTTTGAAATTAACAGTTTTCGGTGCTGCTGGTGTAATTGAATGCATTCTTTCGAAAACGAATCCTTTTGTTTAGAAATTGCCAACATAATGCTAGCTTCAAGTTCAAGCCTTTCTTGGTTATAAAAAGAAAACTCTCGCATTTGTATGATGGAGACTGGTGTAATTCTCAATTAATGGATTTCTTAAGTTTTCATAATTTTCCTTAAATTGGGAATTATTATTTGCAAACCCTGTAATGTTATATGCCAGCGCCATTATCTTCTTATCTGCTTTTGTTGCTTGTCGAATTAGTTCAGCATGGCTTTTAATTCCTCCTTCGTTTTGGCCTTTTAATTTTTAAAAATTACTGGTTTTTGAGGTACGTACGCGGTTGCTTGTTAGTTTATGACTTTGCCAATCCTTGGTACATTCACCTCTTGTTCAATGTCTTTGTTGCGGATGTACCGAGCCGGTCCAGATAGTTTACGCAAGATTTGCGACTGCGCCACACGAATTTTTTTGAGGTGCGACTTTGCGGCGATGTCATACACTTGAATGCCATATTTCCAAATAGGAGCCAAGACAACCTTATAAATTTTGGCCTTGTTGGAAATTCAAAGTTTTTTTCCAGGCCTAAGGAGCCAAGCCATGCTGTACGCCTTTGTTTTGAGCCGCCGAGTTACATATATATCCAGAGTGGCACCGAGGTATTTGTGGGCCGAGGTATTCGATTGTGTGAGGAGCTCTCCATGCAGAAACACACCAGGTGATGTGTCTTTTCTCAGGGTGTACGTCACGGAAACACACTTTTCCGGATTGACTGCAATGTTCCAGCGAAAGGCCCAGTTCTCGAATTTTTTTAGATAAAGCTGAAGCGTATCAGTGGCTCTAAGGTCGCAAGTATCTCTGGCCAGGACTGCAGAGTCATCAGCAAAGGTGGCTTCTAGCAGGTCATTGGGGTCTGTAAGTGACATGTTATCAGCTGAGGACATGTCGTGCGTATACAGGCTTTACAGTGTTGGACCTAACACACTTCCCTGGGGTACACCTGCTCTGACTCTTGGGAGGATAGTCCGTCCTTTACTACTTTAAAGGATCGCTCGTGGAGGAAGCTTTTTATTATCAAAAAGAGCTAAGGATTTAGTAGGCTTTTAAGCTTGTGCAGAAGTCCTTCATGCCACACTCTGTCGAAAGCCTGCTAGATGTCCAGAAAAGCTCCAACGACGTACTCCTTTTCATGGAAACCTTCCAGTACAAAGTTCACTACGTGATGTAGCTGTTCAGGTGTGCCATGCCTGAGTCTAAAACCAAACTGAAATTTCGGAAAAGCTTTCTGGACTTTTCGGGACTCGAGCAATCTTCTCAGGATGCACCTCTCAAGTAATTTGGCAAATGCTGGAAGCAGGCTTATTGGGCGATAGGAGTCTAATTCCTCTGCTGGCTTCCCACTTTTATGAAGCATAATGATATTCACTTTCATCAGGCGCTTGGGAAGTGTCCCACTCGAAGAGCAGAGTTGAAAATTAGTACAAGGAATAACAAAGCCCTGTGGGGCATCAGCTTAATGGAGCGGTTGTCGATGTAATCCTTACCAGGAGCCTTGTTGTTGCGAAGGGATTTGATATCATCTTTCAATTCCGTGAGTTTATAAGGCTTTACAGGAGGAGCCATCTGCAATGGGGCTTCTAGGGATTCAGCAACCAGTTGTACTCGTCTTGGCAATGCTGTCTCGAACGGCTGGAATCTTTCCTCCAGGTTTCTGGCAAACGCTTCAGCTGTGTCCTGAGGTGATTTTGCCCAAGTGCCATCTGGGTTACGAACTGGAAACTTTGGAGCAACTTGTCTCTTGAATGCGTCAGTTGCTTCTCTTTTCAGGTTGGCCAGTACTTTTCTCACCCGATTTGATATCCTTCGGTACAGTCTGTCAATTATTGGATCATTGGTCCTGATGAACTCACGCCGGAGACGTTTCTTGAGAGTTAAGAGTCCTACTGCTTCCGGAGAGAGAGCGATGCTGCTACGCACGTTGCGTAGGTGAACTGCGCCGCCAGGAGCTGCAATTTGAGCTGCATATTTGATCTTCTTCATAAAAGTTTCAAACGCCTTCTCGATATCGTCCTCTGTACTTATCTCTGTATTGAGGTTAAAGGCAATGTTAGGCTCGTACTAGAACAGCCTTATATTCGCACCAGGTGGAACGAGCATCCTAATAGGGGCGGTACTATAAGATGACGTTGTTAGTGAATCGATCAGCGGCAAGTGATTGGAAGATAGGTCATACACTTTGCGTACTGATAGTAGACTGCTACCTATACCTTTGTACAAGAAGAAGTCGATACATGAAGGTACATTCCTCGTGTTATACGGGTAGTGAGGGGGCCTGCCTGTAGCAGTAGTAGTGAGTAGTAGTGAGGTAGTGAGTTGAGCTGCCGGAAATAACATCGTGAAGTGCTGAGCCTCAAGCATTCGCTCTTATACTACCCCAGAGGCGATGCTTAGCGTTAAAATCACCTCCAATGATAAACTTTTGATCATGTTGGCCAAGGAGATTATCAAACTCAGAGGAATTCCAAGGCAGGCCTGGAGGAAGGTACACAGCTGACACCGTAATTTCGCCCAAATTAGTGGAAATTTTTACCGTCGCCATTGGTAGGCGATTCGTTGTGATGGAATGCAGGTGATAGGCACTAATCCCTGCCTGATTAGGATACAAGTTCCTCCTCTGGGGCGACCTCCTGGGTGATCTGCTCGATAGCAGCTATAACCTATCATATTGAGGTAGGATCCGTCGCATAGGAGTGTCTCTGAAATAAGCATAACATAAATTTCGTGCTTGTTGAGAAACACCTTAAGCTCATTAAAATTTGGGATAATGCTACGAGCGTTCTCGGCTCCAAGGCGCAGTTCACAAGCCATTACTTGCGCTGCGTCAACGACTTAGAACCTCTGAGTTCTGTGATCTCCTCAAGTAGCTCAGCGATGGTTTTTTGTAGACCAGCAATGGTCTGCTGCATTAAGATGATTACTTGTGCGAGGGAGCCATCAATTACTGTTTGGTTAGGATGTTGAGGTTCGCTTTTGTTACAGGAGCAAACGCAGCATCCGGAAAAGTCTGGACCCTTGTATTTGAGAAAGCATTACGCTGTTGGGAGTATTTTCCGTCAGGTCGTGTACTCTGTTGTCCAGGTCTAGACGCATCTGCATACGATAGGCCCTGCCACACGATTGAGATTGGAATAGTTTGTTGCTTGTTGTTGCGCATGGGCTGTGAGTGTTCTACGCGGGTCATGGGAGTAATGTTGATTCCAGTTTTTCGGCTTTTGAGCCTCTGGACGTATATTCTGCAGCCCTTGTGAGTTGCCTCATTTTTTCCATGGCAATTAACACACTCCAGGTTGTTATAGGTCTTTGCCTGACATTGACTGGAACCAGTCCAATGAGGCAAACTGCATGTAGTTTTTGGAAAAGCCAAAACATCGGGCAACTTTATTTATTTTTAGAGTCACGGGGGTAGCCACCTCGAAGGTCCAAACAATGAGGAAGGATCTCAGCATATTATAGTGGGATGCTGGAAGAAGAGCCTTAATTTTATATAGGAATCCCTCGTGCCATACGTTATCAAAGGCTTGCTTGACGTCGAGGAAGACTGCCACCGTGTAGAGCTTGGAGTCAAGGCCGTGAGTTACGCGATCGACTAGACGGTGGACTTGTTCCGGGCGTTGTGACTTCTTGAAGACAAATTGATGTTGGGGTATTTTAAGAATGCGTTCAAAGACCTTTAAAAAGGTTGGAAGTAAAATTATTGTGCGGTACGACTCTATCTGCGTTGGAGGTTTGCCGGCTTTCGGTATCATAACAATCCTCGCACGCTTCCATTGCTTAGGAAAGTGCCCTAGTCTTAGCATAGCATGATACATTTTTACTTGTGCAATAACTCCTTTGTGTGGAATGTATTTGGCTGCACGATTGTCAATACCATCGGGTGCAGGTGTCTTCTTCAGTTGGTGGTATATTTTATGGGATAGGTTAGTTGAGTAGGCACATCCAAAAAGCTTGCGACTTGTTCTTGGTGGGAGTCGTCCGTCAAATGGAAGGGGAGAACAAATGCTCAGCAAATGCGTTCGCTTTGTCACAATCTGTTTTGAGCCATAGGACACTGTGTCCCAATACGGGCGATTGGCAGAGCGGCTGCCTCCTTGTTCCTCTGGTTAGCTTCCATACTGAAAAGTCGCTGCTGTTGTCACTGCCAGCTCCCTCAAGTAGGCTGTTGAAGTTTTCCTGGCGGTTTTTGGAAAGCGTGTGAAAGCGTCTGTTTGTGACACTTGAGAGGGACTGCTTAGTTGCAGGATCTCCTGTTGCTATGAAGTTCCTCCTGAGGTGTCTTTTGAGATTCAAAAGAGCTCTTGCGTCAGGACTTGGTATTGGGAGTGGCGCTCACACGGTATGTGTAGCAGGTAGCTTCGCCTGTACCTATAATTTCAATGCCCTTGTCTGCTAAAGCAGAAGACAGAACCCTGGCACATATTATGTAGTTTTCCCACCACCTATGCTTAGCGTTCCAGTCACCTGCAGCAAGGTATTTCCTGCCGAGTTGCGAGAGAAATGCCAGAAAGTCTGCCTGTGCCCACCTGTAGGCAGGAGGCAGTAGAGCGAGGCAACATCGAAAGATCCTCTGCTTGCAGACAGCTTAATGCCGACTGCTTTTAGGTGCTCTTCCGAGAGTGTAAAGGAGGGTTGATGGGAGATTGTATACCTTGTATAATTACCGCATCTCCGTGCTGCCTGCCTTCCGGGTGGTTGGCAGAGTGTAGGGAGAAGCCGGAAATTCTAACGATAGACCGCGTATAGAAATGCGTTTCAGACAACATGATCGACATCCTCATGTTGTCTAAAACGTTATGGAGTTCTATAAAGGCAATAATCTCGTTGACTTTCGTTGAAGCCCCGTTGGCGTTCCAGGATGCTATTTTAATTCGACCCATTGTGAGAGACGGTGAGGGGAGGGAGCAAGCGAAGGATTACTTGCATGATGGAATCTATCATTGACGTCATCGTGTCGAGCTTCGTGATGAGCTGATTGAACTTGTCATCCAAAGTATCGTTTGTGCTGTTGACCGGTGGGAGCGGGTTGTAAACTGGTGGTATACTGGACTGTCCGATTTGGGCGACCGTATTATTAATACTCGCTACGCTCGCGTAAGTTTGCTTGCCAAAGGTAGGGGTAGTACTTGGTAGAGGTGATGGAACAATCTTCTGCTGCTGCTTATTTTTAAAATTAATTTTTAGATATTTTTTGCAACCTTTAAATTTGGTTGCGCGAGAGTTGCCACAGTGATAGTAGCATTTAGGATCGTCCGGTCCGAGATTGCATTCAGAAGTTGGATGGTTCTTTCCGCACTGCCTGCATGTGTGGTGTCGGGTGCAGTATGCCTTGGTGTTCCCGTATTCCTGGCACCTGAGCCATTAGACGGGCTCGGTCCCCAGCTAATTTTATTTTTTCAGACAGCAGAGATGGTTTTTATGAGGTTGTTACTCTCGTCTTTTTTGAGGTCGGTGAATCTCATGTTCAGTGGGAGTTTCGTTATCTTGTTAAGAGGGGTGTAGATGCGGAGGACGTGGTGACCTTCTTTCAGCAGGCATTCGGTAATGTCTTCCGATGGAACACCGTGATGAATATTACCCATGACAATGCGAAAGGGCCGATCCTCAGGTAGCTGGTGAAAGAGCGTACCCTTATCGAGGAAATGACAGGCCACAGTTCTGTAGTCGTCAGATGAGTGCACCTTATAGCAAAATCACCTGAATTTACGGTTTTTATTTAGAAGGTGGGTTCAATGAGGGCGTCCAGCCCTTTGGCGTATTCCGGAAAGTTAACAACGCGGGGGACTGTGATTCTTGGTACTTTAGATTGACGACGAGTTAGTGCGGGGGCGCTGGGAACAGGTGTATTAATACTTGCGGGCTTCTGGTTGACTCTACGCTTTTCTTCGGCACGACCGATCGCTGCTTGCGAGGTGGAGGGATCCATGCCTTCATTGTCGCTTAAAGCCTGAAAGCGATTTCTGCGGGTACTGACATCCTGATGATGATCTTTTTATACCCTTGAAAAAGGGTATTATAATTTTGTCCAGAAATGTGTAACGCATTAAAGGAAGCATCTCCAACCCCACAAAGTATATATATTCTTGATCAGCATCAACAGCCAAGTCGATATAGCCATGTCCGTCTGTCCGTCTATCCGTCTATCCGTCTGTCCGTCTATCCGTCTGTCCGTCTGTTTCTATGAAAAAAATAGACAGTAGTTTTAAAGCTAGCGTTTTGAAATTTTTACCAGATCATTATTTTTGTTGCACGCAGATCAAGTTTAAGAATCGGTCGGATCGGACTACTATATCATATAGCTGCTATACAAACGACCGATATGAAAACAAGTCTTTGTATGGAAAACTTTTTAATTTTCCAACCTATTGCAACCGAATTCAACATTTATTCATTTGACATAGCCATACATGATTTTTGAAAGTTTGATCCGGATCGGATCACTATATCATATAGCTGCCATACAAACGACCGATATGAAAACAAGTCTTTGTATGGAAAACTTTTTTGTTTTCAAGGGTATACCATCTTCGTCAAGCCGAAGATAACTTTTCTCACTTGTTATGGGTTAATTTGGGGTAAAGAGCGGAGGTGTTCGTAATATAATCATAAAACCTAATCAAAAAATAAAAACTATTCCGAAATCATCATTGAAAAGGGTAAAAAAATAAAGTCTTAACTTTAATTTAGAGCCAAAGGGATGAACTCTTTTTTCTTTACGTTATAAGTAAAGCTTCGACAACGCTCATTCAGCGACTTCATCCGTGATTTATATAACTCAGATTTATTTATTCTTTCTCAAAAATAAAAATTATTTCAAGATAAAATTAGAAGCAAATATAAAATTAATATGAAAAAATGTATAAAACATATATTTACTTTTAATATTTTACTATATTTATACCCTTGAAAAAGGGTATTATAATTTTGTCCAGAAATGTGTAACGCATTAAAGGAAGCATCTCCGACCCCACAAAGTATATATATTCTTGATCAGCATAAACAGCCGAGTCGATATAGCCATGTCCGTCTGTCCGTCTGTTTCTATGAAAAAAATAGACAGTAGTTTTAAAGCTAGCGTTTTGAAATTTTTACCAGATCATTATTTTTGTTGCACGCAGATCAAGTTTAAGAATCGGTCGGATCGGACTACTATATCATATAGCTGCCATACAAACGACCGATATGAAAACAAGTCTTTGTATGGAAAACTTTTTAATTTTCCAACCTATTGCAACCGAATTCAACATTTATTCATTTGACATAGCTATACATGATTTTTGAAAGTTTGATCCGGATCGGATCACTATATCATATAGCTGCCATACAAACGACCGATATGAAAACAAGTCTTTGTATGGAAAACTTTTTTGTTTTCAAGGGTATACCATCTTCGGCAAGCCGAAGATAACTTTTCTCACTTGTTTTTATTTATTTTCGTTAGTTAGTACATTTCTTTACGCTTTGTCGGTAAATGCAAGACAGCTGCTAGTTCTCATTAAATTATATTGTTCTATTTACAAAAAGGAAAAATGAGTTGTCACATTGCAAAAGAGCAAACGATCGAAACAGGTATTAAAATATCGTGTAAATGAGTTTCAAAGCGGTGTATAACTAATAAGTACAATGGATTTTTGAATCCATTTTGTGTTATCTTAATCAGACTGCAAACTTCACAGAACAGCGAACACTCCCGGTTCCTTCGACTCAAGTTGGCTTTTTAGTCTGTCTTTTTACATACATCTTGCGTTTTTTTTTTGGTTATTCATTCCAACTTTTGCTATGCTCGCTTGCGGTACTTGTGCGTCGATCGATCCAGCTTAAACTCGTCCGGATCAAAGTCCTCGTACGCGAGCATTCACTCGGGCGCCGACTCAAGTAACTTGTTGATTTTCTGCAGCCGTGCATGCACAATTTGCAGATGCCGCCCGATGTAGTCTTCGCCGGGCGCCAAGCGCTGGGCGTGCTGCAGACAGGCGGCTTTGGTTCCACAAAGACGACGCACAGGTTGTGCAAGCCCTGGGTGTTGTGCGGATCGTAGTGGAAAACACTGCGATACGACTTCTCCGCCGCATCCAGATCCTTCATGTGGTTTATGTAGATGTCCCCCAGCAGTATGAGGCCCTTGACGTGTGACGGATGGTGACGAATCAGTTGATTGAGAAACGGTACCGCATCGAGGGGCCGCTTCGTGTGTCTGCCAACAGAAGGGCCAGGTTGAAGAGGGCGCTGCGGAAGTCCGCCTTCAGGTGGATTGCCCGCTTGAAAAACTGCTCCGCCTCATCGAAACTAGACTCATCCATAGCCAGCATGCCCAAGTTGAAGTTCACCTTCTCGTTCTGGTCGTCCTTGGCCAAAACCTTGTACAATCGCGATCGAACCACGCGACGCGCCTCCTCTCCGCCCAACTCCTGCAGCAAAATTGCCGAATTCAGTAGCGCCTGTTCGTGCTCTGGAAACAGCTCCAAGGCCTTGTTAAAATACACTTGGGCCTGCTGGCTTTTGCCCTACTCCAGAAACACCACGCCCAGATTGTAGTAGCCCAGTGATGTCTGCATTCTCGCTGTCGTAGAGTAGCACCTGTTCATAAACCTCCTGGGCCTGGACAGTGCGATTTAGCTTCATCAGGATGTCACCACGATTGATATACGCCTGAACATAGTCGCTTCTCATACTGATGGCCTGGCGGTAAAGGTGATCCGCCTCTTCCAATCGCGTTTGATTCTTGGCTATGAGATTGGCCAGGTTGATGAATACATTAAGATGGTTTGGGGCAATGCGAGCATGCTAACTGACACCCGGTTTCGCCTACGGGAAAAGAGCCTTGGCTTGTACGTATGCCTGCTCGGCTTCCGCATACCGCTTGAGGTGGTTTAACGTGCGTCCCACATTAATGTGCGCCCCAATGTAGTCCGTCTGGATTCGGACTGCCTGTTGGAAATATAGGAGTGCCTCCTCGAACCTGCCATCGTTCTCAAGGGCATGCCCGACGTTGTTGTACAGCTTGGCGTTACGCTGAATGACGTGCACACCCGACATGAATAGCGAATACTCCGTCCGCCAATCCCAGTTCCTTTGGTGTGTCTTCAAGCTGTGCGAAAACAGCAAAATCGCCAATGCAGCATGGCCAAAGTTCTGCCACATGGGGCCCCACCGTTGCTGCATTTGCTGAAACCCGTAAGCTACCAGTAGACAGTAGCCCATGGACGGCATGTAAAGTATGCGCTCTGCTACCACAAATCCGACGGGGAAGAAAAGATTGGAGGCCGGCAGGAACGGCAGTACAATCCAACCCAAGCACATAATGAGCGTCCTCGATTGCGCCAGGTTGCGGGTAAAACAGGCTTTAGCTACCTGGGCTCCGAGCCCAATAAAGGTACACAGGGTGGCCACATTCCGTGGGTCTGCAAGTCCCTCTAGCAGGATAACAGTGCCGATTGTCCAATCGCAGCATAAAAGCGAAGGGCAGAGCAACAGCCAAAAGTTCAGGTAGATGAGGTAAGCGTAGGTGAGCTGGCGCTCGGGAGATTCCGCCGCGGATGCTGGATTATCGAAGCGCGTGAAAATGGGCAGCTGGGAACCCATCACATAGACGCGGCCGACCAGCAGCCATAGCGTAATGCCGACCAGGAAGGTGAGGCGCTTCCACAGCACCGGCGAAGACCAGCGCCGGATGCCCAATCG